>JAGTTH010002806.1:0-221592 GCA_022606485.1 Agraylea sexmaculata | reverse complement strand
AGTGAGTGTGTACATTAAAAGCCAATTCTAATTGCACCAAAATATTCAATATATTTCATTAAATAAAAAAATTAAAACTGCCAGTTAGTAGATACGTTTTTGTGTTACTGACCCATTATTTGTGACATAAGGGTTTTCTTATATGAAATCGCAAATATATTTTTAATTTAGAATTGTAGATAATGTAAATTTTTAATACACATATTATTTAATATTTTGTGCTAAATAAAGATAGGATACAGTGTTTTAATTTATTAGTAAATATTTACCTACTTAATTCAAAATCATTATTTTAAACCTGAATTATTTTAAATTTATCACTCCCTTGAATTAATTATATTTATTGCATAAAACCAATATAATACATTGTGAAGGGTTGATAGAAGGAGTGAATCGTTTTCTAGGAACTATTCCAAGTGCAGTTAAATTTTAATCATTTTCCCATCCCGGGTCAAATATTATTGTCGGCCGCCATTTGTTTAGAGATATAACAACCCTCTGGAGAGGACTCCCCATTTATATAAATAAAACTTTAGTTCTATACCGAGTTTGTCCCTTTCCAGAGACAATGGCTTGTCGTAAAACTAGAAGCGGAACATCCGACTTTTTCCTCCATATAAATATCTGCCCTCTGAAAATTCAATGCAAATAAGTTTATTGCGATAAATATGCCGGAAATGTATGGCTGAAGCCCTAGAATATATTATTTTTGGTAGTATTATATTATAAAGAATGTTGTAATTCAGAATAAGAGGTATTGAACATGTAGTATGGAGAGGTTTCGTGTCAAAAGGTCACCTGGGAACCCTTACTTCTTTTTTCTATGTAAGGAAAGTGAAAAAGCTTGTAAGTCGGTGGTAATTGAAGGCTCATATTGTATTCTGTGATCGATAGTAACTCACAAGTCACATACAATCATCTCACTTTTTATTTTATTATAAATTATTATGTTACGTCAATTTATTCATTGATTCACTTAAAAAAATATTTCGCTAACATGTTAATATTAATTATTTTTATATATTTCTTCTGATTAAATTCATATTGAATCATTGTTTTAATTGTAAAAATTCATTTTAAATAATTCCAAAAATGCCATACAATATTACCTGTTTTATACATTTTTTATAAAAACATTGCTTAATATTTAGAGATAGAAAATATTTTTATCACTTATCTTTAAAAGTTCATTATAAAGAGGCGTTTTAAAATAAAAAAATGAGATATTACCTGTTTATTTTTATTTATACAAACTGTACATAAAATTACATTTCACAAAATTATTATTAGTTTTTGTAAGAAATTGTAATATATAGGAAAATAAAGTTAATTTGAGAACATTGTCTAAATATCAGATAAGATTTTTTTATAAGCTTCGAAGAGTTCTTTAAATAAGAAAATTTGAAAATGTGTTCCTCAATGTCCTTTGGTATTTGAAAAATATTTGTTTGAAAATTATTATTTTGCAGCTACGTTTTTGAGTTAAAAACTCATTGATTTATTTACAGAAATATTCACTTGATGACACAATTTATAATCAATATTTATTTTTTTGTAAAGTGTATGGACAATCAATTCGAATCATCAAAAAATTAATAAAAATAAATGGGTAAAAAATTCTTGTTAGAATAATTAGTGGATATCTCTTAGTGATAATAAAATATGAAAACTGAAACTCGAATTTTTATGTATTTATGTAAATAAAAATTGAATTTAATTGGTCTGATATGAAGTAACGAAATGTCATTTAACATAATTGCATACTGAGGTGTTTGTTATTTAATATGAAATGTGTGAGGGTGGTTAAGGGGTGGTATTAAAAGCCTTGTATTCGGTATTAGAGTGTAGCTAATAGTAGTGAGCAGTTGCAGCCTCCAGCTCGACCCATAAATCAATTTCGACAATGATATACGCGCCTTTCTACCAAATTATTTTCCTACAACGACCATTTCTATAATATATACATATATATGCGACTCTTTCATACCTTTGATTGCCTTTTCATAATTCCATTTCACTTTTATTAAAACCACCGCACACAAAAAGACAACCCGCTTTGAATGCCAATATCAATTGATTAATGCCATTTATCACACCCATGCGTGTTTAGAATTGCAAACTGCTGTTTGTTCCCTGTTTAAACATGAAAAATGCTTTCATATGTGATGCTTATCAAAACAATGTGAATGATTTCTTTTATAAAAAAACATTTTTTTGACGAAGGGAGGTTTTCGATAAAACTGATAAACACGTAACAAAGTTGTATATGAGAAGCTTATTTATAAAAATATTTTATATAAATAAAAAATTATGTCATTCGTACATTCGCACTAAAATATTAAGTCAATTGAGTATAATTGAAAAAAAACCTTAATTTCTTTTAGGTATATTACACGTTTATCTATTCAAACCCATCAATATTTTATTAATTTATTTATTAACCCCCTAAGTAGCTTTTTTGCGAGGATATTTTGGACATAAAAACGTGTTAATTCATTGTCTGTCACTAATCTTAACTATTACTTACACAGGTCACCGACTTAATAATCAGTTTTTACCTTACAACACAGGAAATCAAAGTAAACCTGGATCAAGACGATCGATTGCGATTTTATTAATATTATTAACGATCTCCCAGTCGTAATAACCGATCAAAACATTTTTTATTTGATCAAATTTTGAATATATGAACAAACATATATTTTTGTATTTAATAGTGTAAATTTCTGTATGAAAACGTATGTCATATATTCAAATAATGTTGAAATTATAATATAAGCTAATAAATCAATGTCAATGAAAAAAATATTTCTTCACTAACTGTCAACGGTTTTGGGTTAATAAACCATCGAATTTCTCAACTTTGAACAATATTTGTATTATTTTGATCATAAAAAATATATTTTATAGGTTTTTTTTTAATTAGATACCTTAATTAAGAGTTATCTGTTAATTTTTGTCGAATAAATAAGTTTGTTATATAAAGTAGTGATTGCATAAAAATGCACTTGCTGAGAAGATTATCTAAAAAACTGGACTACAAACTCATCCTGATTTGATTCGATTCCCGAATAAAATTAATTATGTAAATGTATTAATTTTGAAATGAAAATATGAGTGGAGCAGGAAGGTTTGTTATGATACTCATAAGAGGAGACATAAATGGTGGTTTATTGTTCTTCAGCAATAAAACAACGGTGGCACTATAAAGGTGAAATATGATTATAGAGAAATAATCATTAGGAAAAGTGTTCACATGAGGGTTGGAAAAGGAATTAGGCCTTCGCGGGACGTTAGCGTTAACGGTTATGAACTCTCACAGTCACATTATTAAGTGTCGAGACTACTTTAATTTAAAAATATTAAAATTACATAAAATTAATTTGTATGTATTTTAAATGTGCGCTTTTAAGTTTATTAAATATGCACTTAGAAGATATTTTTTAGGACCACCAGTGAGAATAGAAAGCAAGGCGTCGCGTCGCATCATTTTCGTATATAATATGAAAGAGGGATGTGAGAATTTATGCGAGGGTATTATAAAAGTAAATAGAGGCGATATGAAATATTCTACAAGAGGCACGTCGTCTTACAACCGACAGTAAAAAAATAATAAACAATATTCTGTCACCGAGTCGAAACAAATAAAATATTACACATATTGTCATATTTTTTCAAAACAAGAAAGTGTATTAAAAATTATGCTACACATTTTTTAAAGATATTTCAATTAAATGTACTTAAATAATCCAATCAACTTATGTATGTATATAGAAACAAATTTTCGTATGACATCCGCTTGAGCCGCTGCTTCTACCGCTCTTACTATTTATCTGTCACTTGTCGATCTTTCTAATAACATTACACTTAATATGGTAAAGCACCTCATTAAAAGTTACTTGATATATGGAACAACAAATAATATGTCAGTATGTAAAATATTTACAATTCGGATGTTTTTTAAGAAAAATCTTGTTGCTCTCAAGGGTCGGATTTTTGGATGTGTCGATTTTTAAGGAATACAGGTGGCCACAGCCTACGTACATCTGAAGTGCATGTATAATATGCGCGTGTTGTTCCAATAAATGAAATAGCATTATAATTTTATTTGTATCAATTTATTGTTTAAAATACTTTTATTAATATAATATACTTCTAGGGTAGCAAAAGAGTATCTACATTTAATGAACCCACATGTTTATTATTAATATATTTATAAATAAGCTTCCGATATTCATACAAATAAGGTTAAGATTATGCGCAACATAGACGTAAATGCTCTTTTATACTTGTTAATGTATCTCCGCCAATGAGAGAACGAGCGCTTGGCACTGATTAGTGCTTGTGTTTGTTTACATCACTCTCATTGGTGGAAATATGAGAAAGACCAACTAGCACTCATGTGTGTGGCGGCACTTAGTGTAAATTGCATTTTCACCTCAAAAATGGATTTTTATGTTTGTAACTCATCTTTAATACTTTTTAGGAAGATAAATGATTTCCTTTACTACTAATACGTATTTGTTGATAATATTTATTTATTTATTTACTTACCCTCCCAAGAGCTTTTTATTGAGGATTTTTAGACACAACAACGTGTTAATTGTCGTTGTCGTTGATCTTAACTATAACTAGTTACACAGGTCACCGACAGAGCAGCTCTGCCCGACTTATATCGCCTCAGTATTTATTCAGAGTAAATCTGGAAGACGATCGATCGCGGTTATATTCATTTATTCCTGATCTCTCAGTCGTAATAACAGATAAAATATTATTTTTCTTTTTACTTGAGCGGGATTTGAACCCTTGGCCACAGTATTTGTAGGCACGCGTCTTATGCCTTGAGGTATTACGCTGGTCAAAGGTTATTTTAACATGATAAAATATTAAATTGTTGATAATCACCGTTTGTCGATAAATAAGAGTCCATTAGAAGAGGTTTGAATGTTGGCAGTGGCAGTGTTGAAGCTCCTTTCAGAGAAGCTAAAAGCCTGGAGGCATTCTGCAGGCATACCAATACCAAAAGCAGGAGTACCACCATAACCAGTACCAGGAAATGAAGCCATTACAGCCGAGCCCACCACACTTGTGTATATGGGGATGGACTGTAAAATACGGACCTATCACCACGCACCCTCATAAATATAAAAAAACACATACCCCCCGAATTTCTCATTTGCAAACACATCGATGGCGAATCTGAACCTCCTAAAAACTTCAAGTACCCTCCAAATTTATTGGGGGCCTTTTCCCGGTCATATGCAAACAATTTCAAAACGGGAGGGTTGGATAATATTAAATTTATTTAATAAAACACGTGCATATTACAATTTAAGCCAACGGCGAAAAGTGGTTTCATTATCATGCAGCGGTGTTATCCATATACAACGATTATATTTTATAAGTAGGTTCTTGAATGAAATAATTAAAATATGACATTTATTCCTTAGCTTGGTACCAGTGCACTCGTTTATCAAATATATATTTGTTTGTCGCTCGTACTGTTTATCTGTCACTCGTCGATCTTTCGATAACCATCTTTCTCTTAATATGGTAAAGTGCCTCATTAAATATCGATTGATATCTTCAACGTCAAATAATATGTCACAATGTAAAGTATTTACAATTCGGATGTTTTTGTAAGAAAAATGTTGTTGCTCTCAAATTTCGGATTATTGGAAGTATCAGATTTTTGGGACTACAGGTGGCCACAGCCTGCGTATGTATGAAGTACGTATATGTATAATATGCGCGTGTAGTGTCTAATGTATGAAATAAATACGCATGCCACTTTTATTTGTATCAATTTATTGTTTAAAAGTCTTT
This sequence comes from Agraylea sexmaculata, assembly GCA_022606485.1. Classification (NCBI taxonomy): domain Eukaryota; kingdom Metazoa; phylum Arthropoda; class Insecta; order Trichoptera; family Hydroptilidae; genus Agraylea; species Agraylea sexmaculata. The sequence continues at coordinate 215,766 of JAGTTH010002806.1, read as the reverse complement.
TATTAATATGTACTTCTAAGATAGGAAAAAAGTATCTACATTTAATTAATGTAAACTGCATTTTCAACTCAAAAATGGATTTTTGTGTTTATAACCAATCGGATTTCATAAAATTAATTTACTATGTTAATTTATAAAAGCTATTCCTAATGTAGCTTAATCTTGGCGTAGCCCAAAAATCATGTACATTTTTATGGAAATTTTCAATTATTTATTTTGGTGACTATTGGTAATTTTCCAACGTGTTGTTTAAAGGAATGAGTCAATGACAAACTGTGGGTATTTTAGAAATTAGCACGTTGGGACCGAAAATATCTTTTATGGGTGGTACCTTCGCAAATTTGAGAGTAGTAAAATGTGACCCTGTTTTAGTGATATAGTCATGTATGCGAGGGGTGGCAGTAAAATTTTACTTAAAATAATTATATATTTATTAAAAGGGAGTGGCTTCTGATAGTGGTAGTATTTAGAAAGGTTGTGTTTGAAGACAAGGCACCGAATTTACGCGATATCTTCCCAAATGTTCTCATTCTCATCCACCTGAACAACCACCCCATTTAATGGCAATACTAAGACTATACCTACCCTTACCACACATAAATAAATGCTTCCAACCTTAAACTTTCACAAGGTCAACTACCGCAGCACCAAGCCTAAAACTTTATCAATATTTATTAAACTTATACCCACACTATTTGAATCAAGCAAATTTTATAATCGATAGAACAAATTGGTAATAGCACTAATAAATAGGTAATAGGATATAATCTAATATTTTAACTCTTTATAATGTACACTGGATTATTCTCTGAAACATCTGCGTTAAAAATAATTATTTTTCAACAATTCCCTTGTGTGGAATTTCATAACAAACCTCCAAATAATTGAGGAGTTAAGAATCAAAATCTCCCAAATCAATTATTTTGAATCACAATCATTTTACAATATATATATATATATATATATATATATATATATATATATATATATATATATATAGCATATATATATATATATATATATATATATATATATATATATATATATATATATATATATATATATATATATATATATATATATATATATATATGAAAACTTACAAGAGAATCTGGATTTTGGAGCTTTTGATTCTGAACATTTTTATTGTTTCTTGTTAGTATTTATTAATATGTGCTAACAATATTATATTCAAAATGAGTCATTCATCTTTTTTCTTAGCTATAATTATATATTAAACATATCAAATTAAAATGAAAATACTCATTTTAGTTAGTAACATAAGTAAATAGACTTGTTTTGTAACCCCAAGTCTAATTCTTAGATGTATTTTATTATCAATCAATATGATAATTAATAGCAGAATATATAATATAAAAAACTGTTTTTGAATAATTTCCCCGGTGAATGAATCAAGTCCCAATTTGGAAATGATAAAGTGCAAAAACGAGTAGTTATTTTTGTTTTTTTAATGTATATCGTGAGCATTTAATTTGCGAGCGCTTACCGTTACAAATATACGAATCAAAATTTTCAATTAAAACAGGCGAAGTGAACACCGTTTTTCATTTTGGCCCGATGTATGAATGTGGTATTTTTAACGAGACGATATAACTGTTTCGAAATGATGATGCAACTGAAGCGAACATTAAACTGAAAGTGATAAAATTCGTTGGCCGCTTTATAGCCTAATTCGATCAATTCCGCGCTTCAATAATCACCAAATAACGAATTTAATCTCCACATAGGTATTTATATAATATATCATCAATCAAATATTATATTGCTCTCGATAATAACTGCTAATTGGATTCACATTGCATTATTATTTCCCAGGCTTACGTGATATAATTACACTTGCAAAGCTCAAAGACCCACCTGGTGCAGTCTCATTCATCCTTGTAAATGTCAAGAATGGTATCTCATAATAATTCTCCATATTCATATTGATGAATTTACGATATGCGATTAAAATAAGTTATGAGATTTCGCTTTACACTACCTGGTATTTCTATTATTTAAATAAATTGATTAATAATTGTTTCTCTTCATACAAACATAACAAAAAATTGCTTGTTTACAAAAAAATCACATTTACCTTTTGAAAATTTTAGTATTATTTAAATTTTAAATCTGCAGAACCGATTGAATCTTAAAATACAAAACTGAATTAAATTTTAATTCTTAATGTACTTATGACATAGCTGATTATTTATATTTTGTACTTACACGTTTTTTTATATATACGAATATTATTTTATTGTAAATAATAAATAGCGAAAACTTGCACCGATGATAAATTAATTTTCTTACTTACAAACTCCAATATTTTTTGTTGTTGACTCATTGACTCCTTGTATTGTGTATTTAATAATTTTTTATCTCATGTTTGTTTTTTTCAGTTCTTAAAAATTGCTTTTATTAATGAATTCTTTATACCTAGTAATAAGTGGATTTTTGTATTTTTTCCCCTAAATTATGTAATGATGTATTAATAATTTTAATAACCAATTGATTTGACTCCGTATAAAAATAGGTAAGAGACTTAGTCTATAAACTTAATATTGTAATATCTTATCATAATGTATCAAAACATTATATGTAAATTAATATTAATCAAGAAATTATATAATAAATACCTAGGTATATGTTTATGCTCCTTTTTCGTGTGATTTTTAATTGCTTTTCTTATTTTTACTTCTTGTAAACGCCTTTCAGGGTGTTGATTAAATTAAACATATTTATATATCACCTGGGGCAGGACTCCAACTCGTATCTTACAACCTATTAGCTAACGAGTTGAATTATACAGTTGTTAGTAATTTCCTTCATATGATTCATTCCCATTTGTTTTTTTTGCAAAAAAAATTACTTGAACATGGTTTTCAAAATAAAAAGTTATTAAAACATGTCAATTGTTTTTTCAATAATGAATATATAAGACGTATGCATTGATTCTTTGTATATTGAGGATTGTATATAGTGCAGGTGGTGGTGGTGATCGGTCATAAGCGTGTTGTTGGTAGAGGTCGTAGGCATCTGGCACATGATGTATGAGCGGGGTGGTGCTACGAGTGTCGTAGTATTAGTATTGTGTCGTAGCGCCTCTACGACCTGCGGCTATTCGCCGTCTTGTGGTCACCCAAATTAATGGTATGCGAGACAACGCTCTGTGCAGCTGTCGTCCCTCTGTCAATGTGGTCTAATTTGTCCATCTATTTCTACACCACAATATTATCTATCCTCCTATATCTCATTAAAATATTATGTCTATAAGCGCCACAACCTCCAAATTAATCTCATTGCCTGTGGAACTTGACTAGCCTCAGAGACATCTTATAAGTTTGCTATTGAAATATCATTCATATTTTCTATTGTGTACATGTTGTTATAATCTCGGATGAAAGTAATGCTTTGTTTTGTATGCGTAGACGGGGACTTAAAAACACATTACAGTCTCTCGTATATTTGTGAGCCATCACGCTTACATTTGTAAACTTTATACTATTTTATACAGGACTATTTAATCGCTAAACGAGTGCCTTTCTTTTAAATTCAATCTTCAACTTTTTATACATATATGATGAAATACTTTAATAAAGGCTTGAAAGTATTTCTAGTTGGTATCTTAGAGGCGTGATAAATAATTGTGTAGGCTTGGTGGGTAATGGACATAGTTTCGCTGACAAAGGTAAAGACCCTTATACCGTTCGCCCTTACCATTCACCCTTATTTATGCCCTCTTTTTGACAACCACCTCTCATTGTCTTCCTTTTTGATTTGTTGTGGTCCTGATATTAGAGTCCACTAATTTTATTTAATGGCTTAAAAATCCATCTGAAGCAGGTGAAAAATATTAGGGTAGTTTATCGAATACAAATTAGTAATCTTTTCTAGAATGTTAATTAAGTGTGCCTTGGATTTTAAAGTGAAACGAAAGTTCTCGAAGAATAATGGAGAATAAATTCAGAGGGATAGTGTCAAAGGTGGTGGATTAAGTTCTCTGAACAGTTCTTTCAGTGAGTGGATTCAGAGAAGTGTTAATAGAATTTAAACTTCATCGTTGTAAAACGTACTTCAAAAGCGTTAGATTAATTAGGAAAATAAATTCAAGTCCTACTACATGTTTAAAAATAATTGTAATTTTTATATTATTGTAATAATTCTCTTTAAAAATGAATTTTAGATTGGCAGGCTTCTAACATTAAAAATACATTATGCAGAAGGTGTCACCTTTTATTTTAGGTATTATCGTATCCGGCTTCATTAGGCGACATCTCCGTCTCATCCCCTAAAATCCACCCCATACGACACCCCCGACCATTGGCCACCAGAAGACGTAAAAACTTAATCTATTTATCTCAAGGGAAATTCTCGCGAGATTGCTTTCGTTTCTTTCAGCAAAATGTGTGTATAAGCGGCTTACTTATGTCACAATATTCATTTTTATGGTGTTGCATGACATTGATTTATTTAAAAACGGAAATTTTTCATTCTTTTCAATTGTTATAATTAAGTTAACAAATTGTATCGAACTGAATATTTTAGATATGTAATAAAATTTACATCATTCTTATAATAAATTATTCATTCGACGTCAAATTCTGAGATGTGATCCCGGTAGGCATGTCAAGGGAATAATATTCAGATAAAAAATTGTCTCCTATTAAATATAAAAGTCATCTTGTCTAACTTCCAAATATACAATAAATGATGAAAAAAGAGGGATAGAAAGGACGATTTTCAGTAAAAAATATTGACTTTTTGTGGTGTAGTGAATTATCATAATTAAAAATTCGATCACCCTCTCGATGAGAAAGTTAAAATAGGGGGCAGTTTATTGTAACGACAATAATAATAAAAGACCGGCAGGTGCTGTTCTACTTTGATAACTTACTATGCATCTAGATAAGCATCGAATATTTTCAGCCCACATAAAATATAAAATTTTTACCACCTTTTACTAAAGGTATTTTATCAAATGCCAACACAATTGAGCCTAAAGGTTATTCTCCTTTACATTAAGTTATTAATGGGTACTTTATTAAATGTTCAATTGTTTGAAAGTAATTAAATTAAATTAATATCCAGGCAAAAGTCGTTGACAACTCGTGGCGCAGAAACTTGTAATTCTTGTACCCCGGGGGAATGACGTGCTTCTATCAAGGACGACTTTTAATTTTGATAATTGAAATAAACAACTATTAAGTAAAACCACACGCAATTTCATAATTTAAAGCATTAGCTATTTAATTCGTTTATACAATTTTGATTCATGGTAATTTTGTTAAAGGCATCGCAACTGGGGAAATCCGAAATGGTTACAATTTACATATGGTAAAGTCCAGTGAATAAATATTTAGCAGTCATTCGTGAGAATTATCCAGTCCCTAAAGTTGGCGGTCGACATCTGAAAGAGGTGTTCAAATATTGACTGTAGCGAGTCGAGTGACTTTGGCTGGTGACACAGCTACGATGCTGTACCGTGGCATAGAATTGCTACGGTAGCGTAGCACTGCTACAGTTTACAGCGGAGACTACCCCACGGTAAGTGAATACGTTTTTAAGCCTGTTTATTTTGGCGTCTGACTACGGCGTTGACGAAGGCTTTGAAGCGAGTTGGCAAGGCGAATGGTGGAATTTAATTATGGAAAAGTACGAACAGAGCTCGTGTCACACGGCGGTGGTTCGCCTCTTTAATTAACAACCAAAGCACTGATGAAGTGTGTTCACTTTCTCCATACTCATATACAACCACATGAGATTTTATTTTTTATTTATACCTCATAATAAAATCATTTCAAGTTATTATTGCAAAGCGCTTGATATAAATCAAAATGAACATTCATGGTTTAATAATTCAAGCTTTGGAGGATTCTTAAGCTATAGAAGTGGCACTTTATCAGTCGATGAGAGCAATAATTGTCTTATCATAATACAATAGCGGATTTCATTGAGGTGCATGAATAATGCAATACCATTTGCAACCGATACCATCGCTTTGCACTACACTCAATACAGCACTATAGCAAAGATTCTTGGATTCTAATATTACACTAGGAAACTAATAATTCGTTTATGTACAACAGATATTTGCAAATGTTATTTTATAAAGCTGAGTAACATGTTTTAGTATGTCTTTGGCAATGCTCAGGAGAACGACAAAGTTCCCGTCCAAAACTTTTCAACAGACCTGACGTGAGGCCCAACAAAATTTGTCTCTATTTTTTATTCGAAACTTCCACCGTTGAGCATTTCATATAAACAAACAATAAACTCGGACTTAATTGATTGAATGAACTGTGTGTATCTTTTGGTTTTGGTTATGTCCAAGCAACAGTGGAATTCTTTATATGAAACATGTGTGTTTCGTGAGGGATGAGATTTGTAAATAAAGTAGGTATTAGCGGCGGTAGTAGGAGTGACATTAAAGTATATTCTGGTAGTAGTATCTAATGTTATTCAAGTCTCGTTTAATGTAGTCGAGTTAGGGAGCGCCAAAATGTACGTGTGCGTCTGAAAGAGTAGCAGCTTCATGTAGTAACAGCATTGCTAACATGTGTTTCTAGTGTCGTGCAAATCACCTGCCGAATAAAGGACGAATCAGGTGAATATCTCAACCATTCCTTCTATTATAGTCTACCATATAAACTATACATTTATACTACTTCAGATCTTTTAAAATACATTTCCAAATAATATAAATGGACTATTACTTTTTGTTAACAATATCATCAGAGACTTCGAATTAAAATATTGTGAAAATTACTATAAAAAATATGTTTAATATGGAATCCCAACTTTAATTAAAAACACATTCTCATTGTTTACATATAATATTTTTTAAAACCACAATTAATTTAAGCCCATGAATTTCGTAAAAAAACTACGTACCATTAGAGTTTTATAAATAATATTTTATGTAAGATAAAACAAGATACTTTCACAGCTCACTTGTTAATATTTTATCCGAAGCATTAAGATGTTACAGTCAGCAAGATAAAATTTTATTATTTTATATTTATAAATCAACATGCTATATTTATAGATAGATATTGTGAAGCAAGGCTGGCGAAACTTTCATAGGTTAGGGGCTATTTTATAGTTTAATTATTACTTTTATATTTTTTAGAAAAAAAATATAATACATAATGCTTTAATAAAAAATAATGCTTTCACGTCATGTCCACTTATTGTTAGAATGAATTAACGAATTGATATTTTTTAACATTTGGGGTTTAAAGTATTTGCTACCCCTGGTCTCTTTGAGAAGAACATAAAGTATTCTCAAGATACCTATATGTTATAAGAATTTCTTCAACATATTTAAATATACATACAAGTACATACATATATAAAAAATCAAGTCACTACAACCTCAATGTAAATATATTAGATATGTTTAGGATGTTGAAGTACTTGATTGGAAAATAGAGACATAAAAGTTTGTTCATATTGCGATAAATTAAGGGATCTTTGAGTAAAGGTCAACGATATCGGTAAGAAATGATCGACACGTGTTGGGTTTATCCACAAGGACCAACCATAGTCACCCTGGCAATGTCCGATACGAGACGATCGTTAAAGTGAGATAGTGCCGCGATGATGCGCCCCTATTCGTGGATGCCGAGGGTGAGGATGAGGGATGAGAAGACACAGCTTAGAAGGTGGGGGAGCCTGCAGTGCGTGCCCCCGTCTCCTCTTCGCCTCGTAGCAACTTACTACGCACCCAAAAACTACGGCTTGTCACAATCCCTAAACGAATCGTGACTCACCTACACATACAGACACACCATGTAGCTGTATTATTGGAAAAACATTCTCGCAATCTCACCCAATACAATTTTATTGTACGACGGTTTTGCCATAACAAAACCCATTAAACTTTTTGTCCTTCACTTTGATCTTTCACAAAAAACTTTTTACTACAAAATGTGTCTTATAAAATCAACACAGCACTCTTACTTTACAATTATATTAAATTAATATATTATTATTCGACATATCACTCATCCGGTGCAACACTGTCACTTATGCAAAATGTCGTTTTTCGAGGAAAAGTATTTTAAGTTTCAATATTTTACCATATAAATTCAACCCAAAACCATAGCGACATCGCGCAATATGTCCAAACACAATAGTGATGTTTTGCTACCAAATACCAAAATATTTTGGGCACTTGATACAATACTATTGAAAATTTGCATAAGTGACAGTGTTGTACCGGATGAGCGATAATAATTCGCCACTCATATTAACACTTTAGTTTAAAAAAAAAAAAAAAAATATATATATATATATATATATATATATATATATATATATATATATATATATATATATATAAATTTCGTTATACCTGATGGATCATCTTATTACTCTCGGTAGAATAATTTATAAAAGGTGGGGAACGCTTATTAGTTTCAATGTTGGTCTAAAAGCATCGGTTTGAGGGTGGTTCGTAGCAGCCCCAGGGCGACTTCAAGTTGCATTTTTTGCTCGAAAAGCGATTGTCGTTTGAGGGAGGGTCGTTGGATAGAAATAGGCAGAAAGGGGATGAGATCCTATTGTAGTAGTCGTCCACTGACAGATATTAAATCCAGCGAGAGCGTAAAGCATTCGCGGGTTGAGCACGTGCGATTCTTTGGCGTATAATGGTTATTTGTCGTCTGGTCTTCGATATCTTTCGGATATTCAATAAGAGGATACCCAACGCCATGCTGTTACCCCATACCCTGCACATATCTAGATACCTGCCCTGCCAATAAAAATACTTCCTGTCGCACCATCACCTGCCCACCGAGCTACCTACCTATTAAAGCCGAACACTTTGCACCTTCTTCTACGCCAGAAAGGTGTTCAAAGTAACAATATAACACCCATTCAAACTTTTTTCAAAGGGAAATAAATGATCTACGCTGACAAGGTGGGAAATTTTATTATTATGCGAAAACGGCTATTATTAAAAAACCTGTGTGACACATATTTTAATTTCAATTTTTAATTTCATACTTGAATTATCTAAATTTTGTCAACAAGCCATATGGTATATATGTAAGATGCACAATTACTATAACCTAACATAACAATTGATATACCTCAAGACGTCTTGATATAAATATAAGAGACGTCAAGACGTCATGAGTTCAAATCCCGCTCGAATAAAAAAATGATAAGATCAGGAAAAATATTTTTCCGGGTGTATTCTTATTTCCTGGATTATAATTTGAAAACTCTGGCAATTATCAATACATCTTAAAAATATTCACACCCCAACTTATAAATTGAATAATTAATCAAGGCACACCATAAATGTAATCAATAAAAAATCCCAACCTAAATTGTACTACATTGTAATCATTATTGTGGAATTATATTTGAGTGCCCATATGATTATTTTAAAATAAGCTAAATATACCAAAGAGATTTAAAAAATAAAACTTGCACTGTTTTTTTTAATTAAAATAAAATTTTACCAAGGAAACGATATAAATATTTTCTGATGAGATTTTCAAATCTCGAAGGGCCGCTCTAATATAAAAAAAATCTCCTTTAGTTTAAATAATATGAGGTTGGATATTTAAATTCCCATTCACCAAGAATTCAATGACTTATTTTTTTCAATCAAAAACTTATTTTAGTTAAGAATTATGTGTTGAAATTATGAATATATTTTACTTAAAATAAAATAAGCTATAAGCAAACAAATCTTGAATACTTGTATGAACCAATTCTGTAGTCGAATAATTTGAACTCTTGTGACATAGTTTTAGAATTTACTTGAACCCTTACTAATTCGGCCACCATGATCCTGTGAGAAACAAACCCCCAACAGAAAGATAAATAAACTACAACCAAACAATCACAAACAATATTTATATACCAATACTCTATTATGCATTGTTCAAACAGACCGAAAATAAGCACTCCCTCCACAGAATTGATATTACAAAGGGGGGAGTCGCAGTCCAATTAATATTAAATATGACTTAAATACTGTAATAGTCTTTAAATATTTTGTAATATAATGTAGGCTGAAAGTTGCATCTTACAGTATGGCATATACTTGAATCTAGTTGGACGATGGAACTTTCAGTTTTGTTGTACGGAAAATCGGTTGACTATATTCAAAACCAGCTTAAACTTTTGGTCCGCTCTCGCTTGCATTTTTATTCTACTTTTATCCCACAGACAAAGTTTATGAATTCGTCCCATACCGCTTCCAAAAAAAAGCTGGATCCCCCGGTATTATATCCTCAAGCGATTAATTCTGTGGGGGTAATATCAATCGACCTAAAAAAGGTCAGCATTAAGCATACATTTAGCTCTATCATTTATTATTAATACATTTAAAACGAAATGCCAGCCTGTTTTATATGAGAATTATTTATCGATCTTAAAAAATCTTGAATAATTGATTCGCCTGAACTTTGACAATAATTTAAGCAACTCAATCAAGTAAGAAATATTTAAACAAAAACCGAAATAAAGCCCAAGACTACTGAGTGAAAAATGATTAATATTATATACCCAAGCTTTTCAAACATTTTAAAATTTAACTAGCAGACTTGGACCATTAATTAAGCTCTCGATGGATTAAATGTAATATGTATATCCTCCCCTTAAAATATTTGAAGTTAAGTTAAAAACATGTTGTATATTCTCTTAATCAATTCGCACTATTTACTGAGTATTATTAAGTCGGGCAGAGCCGCTCTGTCGGTGAGCTGTGTAACTAGTAATAGTTAAGATCACCGACAGACAATTATCACGTTGTTGTGTATAAAAAACCCTCTCAAAAAGACCCTTTCTAAAAATAAAAAAGCTCTTCGGAGCGTAAATAAATAAATAAATATATTTACAAATAAATCAACACACATGATGGTGTTTATAAAATTATTCTAAAGCAAATTAATTAAGTATTCACTATGAAAGTTTTGTAAAGGCTGTGTTTATCTGGATGACTCATTGTTTCGTCCCGTTACGTTACGCGTTGTTTACTAATATTGTTTGTTTTGTTTGTGTTAAAAATGTAATTAAATTAGTCAAACCTTGAAGAAGTGCAGTCATTGATAATGTCTTGTTTTGAACTTAATGGAATAAAAGTCACATTCACAACTTTGGGTCACCGATTGGATGGTGATGGTGACAATGATGTCATATTGTTTGAGAGCGAGTGTTATTTATCGTATTGTTTGATCATAATATTGGCGGGCTTAGTTCTGGATGTGCTTGGTTTGACTGCCTGCCAAGTACTGAACTCTGATACTGAAGTACACTGAAACTGAAACAAGAAGGACACGTGGGATACACGCACGCATGCGCAGCCCCACGTGTTGTGGCGCAGTGAAGCCTCTCTTATCATCACACTACCCTTGATAACAGATAAGGCTGTACTCTTCGAGGGATATACACTTCATCAAAACATGTGCCATATCAGAATCAAGAACTACTTCAACATGCATCCTCGAGGTATATTTAAATGATAATAAAATCTATTTTATTTATTATGATGGGTTGTTAACAGAAAAACGCATCTACACATTGAAAAATTGTACATAAGGAGAGGATATTTTTTTAAGCATAATACTTTGTAATTAATTTGAGTCTATTCTTATATTATAATTCATTATTAAACCTCATATTTGTAAACAGGGTTTTTATTTTTTCCCATACTTTTTATTGCTTAATATTAGCCACATCTCATATTAAATAAGAATTTTATTTGAATTATATTGATAGTTAAAGGTTAAAATATTCATATATTGTGTACACCTAAGTCTATTTTTTAGATGTTTTGTATTATTCAAACAATGTAAATTTTAGAGTCAAGAACTACTTCAACATGCATACTTGAGGTATATTAAATGATCATAAAATCTATTTTATTTATAATGATGGTTTGTCAACAGAAAAACTAATCTACTCATTGAAAATTTAAATATATATATAGGGGAGAATAAAAATACTTTATTTAATTTGAAGATTTTAGACATAATACTTTGTAATTATTTAGGTCTATTCTTATAATTATTTATTTATCCTTATATTTCTAATTTCTTTTCATATTTTCATATCTCTTTTTTTTTAATTTAAATTAGGTACATCTCATATCGAATAATTTTTTTATTAAAATTCTCATATTAGTTATGGGTTAAAAAATTTATATATATATATATTGTGTACACCTCAGTCTTATTCTTTAAATGTTTTGTATTAGTATGTAAGTTAAGAAATTGTTATACTATACTTTAATTTGAGTAGTACTTTCATAAACACGAACTCAATATTGGCCTGTTTCGATTAAAACGATTGTAAAAGTTTTTTTGCCTTCAAGAACTTTATAAAATTTGAAAGGGAAAAGGAAGGCACAGAAAATAAATGATGTGAAAAATAACATAATATTGAATTCGTGGTTTAGTAATTGAACGCCTCATTTAATGTAGATATTTATTAAAATATACTTTTCACTTAATATCTTATTGGGTTTTTAATATTTTCCCATACTTTCTATAATTGAATACTATTATTCATTTCAATTTTAAATAAAAAAATCTCATGTTAATTACAGGTAAAAAGATTTATATACTCTGTACACCTTAGACTATTTCCAAAGATGTATTGATCTGTCTATCATTGTAAAAACTCATACATAATAAAGAAATGGTAATATATGTAAAATATTATAAATACGCTTCTGTATTCATTGAAATTAAATCCAAAGAATAGATTTGTTAGAAATAATATGTGAGTTAATAACTAAATATGATATTTTATTAGTGTTGTGAGACAATCCAATTCCTTATACAGATTTATTGAATATTGCATGTATTTTTGTATGGTATAGTGAATATAAATATATTATTGTTTAAAAAGCAGTTATAGTGTAACATCCGGCACGTTATGGCCTTCCAAACTTTTAATACAAATACGCGAAATTTCCTGCCACGACTGCTTTACATACAACTTCCATACAACCTGCGACTTGCAACTTTTCCTGCAAAAATGACAAACGGTATATTCTAATGCATGCTCTTTCTATCGATATCTTGTAGGACATAAATCATCACACCACAATACAAGATCCATCGCCTAGTTTTTCCTAGGGTAGATAAATATAAATAAATCATAGGAATCTGAGATTATCCACCGATATTTGGTAGAAATCCATAAACAAATTATTTTTTTACTAACTTTGTTCAACCAGAATACTGATCTGTCATTTATTCAATTATATAGATTAACAGCCTACATAGTAGCTCAATACCCAAACTACAAAATACATATTGATATACTGAATAACATAATCATATTTTATTACTAAAATTGAGATATATTATATATGGGATAGTAACATAAAAACCTAACTACAAACTGACAATTTTAAATAAGAGGTGAAACCCGATATTAGTGTTTCTTTATTGTAATATATTTTTTTTTGCCAAAATAAAGGTTTGGCTTTCATTTTATGTAAAAAAAGAATATAAGATTAAATTTATATATTTAACTATAGAACAGCTTTTTGGTAGAAATGATTTTATCTAACGTATTCATCGTAATACTTGTGGGTTAAACAATTAGAAAAAAAAACTCCTTGTAAATAAAAATACAAGGTGTTTTTTTAGTAGAAAGTAAAAAGATAATTTTAACAGTCGCAAATAATATCATTACTAATTTATAAGCTATCTTAATACCCAATCTAAGTTTGTTTAGATGTTTTGACGTATTTGACCTCTGCAACGATTTAAATTACAATATTTCATTATTATTTTACACTTGTATTTTTTCGCTTGTATTAACTCGCTTATATTTACACAAAACATCAATTAGTTTGTTGATGAGACTAAATATAAAGTTGAATGCAAATTCCAAAAATATTATTTATAAATATTAGTATGTTTTAAGGTTGTTCTGTTTATATAAAATAATTCAAATAGAACAATACATTTTACCGAATAATAAAAATGTATGCCGCCCATCGCTCTGTAAATATGAGAACTATTATCACTATGCTCGTTTCAGATAATGCAATACTTATATCTATTTGTATTATTTATTATTAAAAATTGAGAAGTTTGAATAAAATTGTTTGTCAGTTGAAAATAATAGGCAGTGTATTTCATAATGATATTTAGTGTGGAGGAATGCAAACGGTGGTTGCATGTCTGGAATAGTACAAATATTGGATAGTAATTATGTTCACATAGTTATGGTGCATACTTAATTGATTCTCTCTCTATTTCCAAACACGCAATATTTTCGAGTGTCGCTTTTCGTGTTTCTATTATTGAAGTCAACAGCTGTTTTCACTTTTTCAACATGAGATTTATTTGTCAAGTAGCTGGCACGCCATTAAGTGAGAGTTTTTTTGAATAATATTTATCATCATCATTACAGTTCAGAGATGAAACAAGGCTTTTCTTATCAGCAACTTAACGTTCCTCCAGTTATCGGGATTACCTTATATAATTCGTCCCCCATCTTAATCTAGGTCTACCCTGCTTTCCCTTGCCCTTTGGCTTTTTGGATACTATTTCTAATACAGTCTATAATAAACCGTTTATTTACGGTCGCCTTATAAATACCGCCTTCCCTATTGACGGGAGTTTCTTTATAAGGGGTTGGTGGCCTTTACGGGATAATACAGTAGAAGTGGTTTCCCAGGCCACTACACAAGAATGAGTCCTTCAGATCTAGTAGATCTACCAAGTGATTTGAACCCAGGATTCTACACTATTACACTAACTGCTGGGCTACAAAGCGGCTCGAGATGCTCTTATAAAATGATTAAATCTTGAACGGGTCTAAATATTCCCCTAAGAATCTTACGTTAAAACCTAACTATTTTAATTTGTCTTTGTAAGAACCCATGTTCCTGCACCGTAAGTTAGTAGTGGTTAATTTGAAAAGTATTATTTATTGTAAATGGGAGACATACCCTTATGCATGCCGGTGTACTTGTCTTTGAGAACGGTGAACTCGTAAATCTTGCCAAATTCTTCGAACATGGGTCGTAAGTCGTCTTCCTCCAAATGGCGTGGTATTTGTCCCACGAACAGTTTTATAGCGTCTCTGCATATACCGAGATTAGGCCCCTGAGGTCTATCATCACTCGGAATCATATCTTCTTGGTCTTGTGTGTCTTGAGCGTTATTTGCGGTTACTTTTCCAGGCGAGACAGTATCCGGATTATCTTGTGTCTGTTGTGGCGGCGAAGGTTCTTGAGATAGTTGGGTTTGTCTCGGTGGAAATATTTGCGCCGGTTGTATAATTTGTGACGGACAACCACCGCGTCCATTGGGTCCTGAAGTCATGATGTTTGGTGGTGATCCGGCAAAATTTAAAATGGCTGAAGTTGGTGTATTAGCCACAATAGACATAGGAGTGCTTCCATATCCAGGTGGTGTTGATAGTGATACCAACGCCGGGTTCATCGTGTTTTGTTGAGGTGGATATAGCATATCACTTATTTGTTAAGATTCCTTATTATAATAAATCACTAACTATCAGTCTTCTGTATCTCTTAAAAACAGGCACCAAATTAAACTTTTTGGCACAACTTAATCAACTGTCAATGTCAAATATCCACAACCACTTTATTATAATGTAAATAAAGCTTTGATTTACTTAAACGCTAATTTGCACTTTGTTTGTTAATGACTAGAGAGGTATTCCAATGATATAATTTGTTAAGTCTTCCGAGTATCACAGAATAAGATATCGAAACAGTGTATATTGCACTTATCTAGCTTATAAATATCACTAATATTTGTTTTGTACTTTTAGGTGCGACTAGAGATTTTTCTGCTCCGCGTTTAAAATCTTAGTGAAAGCAGTCTCTGCGTGTTAAAATGAAAACAATCAGCCGAATAGTTTCACAACTTAAACACACACACACACATTTAACCCGATAGGAACACTAAGAACTAATAATTGTCTAAGACTAGGTACTAAGACAAGTGTACTAAACAAAGATACACGAGACACACGAACACAAAACTGACGAACACAACAAGACAACGTGCTTGCGACTCCAACTCTACATGTCCACTAACCCAAAACAGGAGTACCTCATCACGCACACCACCCGAATTTTCTTTTCCACTCCCTCACCCCTGCAAATGCTGCGAATAACTCAGTGGCGTGCTACAACCCCCAGCAACAAGTTATTACTAAAACCAACTAGGACACACATACATATGCATATACATAGGATCATTGGAAACTAAGTTGAATTTGATTTTGATATATATATATATATATATATATATATATATATATATTAGGGGTACCGGAAAGTAATCCATTATTTTGCATGCCTCATTTGAGATCACTCTGTCTCTGGACACCGTACAGTTAACATCCTCGTAAGTTTTTTTTTTCGATGGTATTGTTTCTTGGCTTTATTTTTTTGCACCATAAATATTTTTCATTGTTAGGAGTACAATGAGCAAGCCTGAAGCAACAGAGCAACACATACGTCACTGCATGCTCCTTTTTTTCGATGAAGGCTGGAATGCGACACAGACCGCCAAAAAACTCATTGAACTTTATGGCGCGAAAATAACACCTAACAGATGTCAGTTTTGGTTCCGGCGATTTAAATCGGGCAATAGAAGCTTGGAGGATGAACCGAGATCAGGACGACCATCGAATTTCGACGACGACGTGCTGAAGACCATGGTGGAATCCGATCCTCGTCAAAGTATCGAAGAACTATCACAAAAACTCAATGTTCCATGGTCCACAGTACAAGAACATTTAAAGAAAATCGGTAAAGTGAGCAGAATGGGAATTTGGATTCCTCATGCGCTGTCCGAAGACAACAAAAATGCACGCATGGACGCGTGCATTTTTTTATTAACTAGACATCATACTCGACCATTTTTGAGTCAAATTGTGACTAGTGACGAGAAATGGATTGTCTATGACAATATAAAACGAAAAAACAATGGCTTTCAAAGAACAATGTACCTGTTCCGACCCCTAAGCCTGGTCTCACTCTTCGCAAGGTTTTATTGTGTGTTTGGTGGGATATTCAAGGAATTGTCCATTATGAACTGTTAAGACCAGGCAATACTGTAACTGCGGCAGTTTATTGTGAACAACTTGAAAGATTAAATGAAAAATTAAAAGTGAAACGTCCTCATTTGGTCAATCGAAAAGGAGTGATTATGCTACACGATAAAGCGCGCCCACATAAAGCTGAAATAACACGCCAAAAAATTTCCGAATTAAATTTCGAAGTTTTAATTCATCCTCCGTACTCGCCAGACCTCGCACCTTCGGATTATTATTTGTTTAGATCATTGGAACATTCATTGAGTGAAAAAAAATTTAACAATATGAATGAGGTCGAAAACTTTTTAAATTCCTATTTCACATCAAAACCACCCGACTTCTATAAAAAAGGGATTGAAAAACTGCCAGAAAGATGGCAGATAGTTGTAAATAATAATGGCGATTATATTTTATAATTTGTATATCTATGTAAAAATTATTCAATAAATTTGTTACAAACTTGTAAAAAATGGATTACTTTCCGGTACCCCTAATATATATATATATATATATATATATATATATATATATATATATATATACTCTATATATATATATATATATATATATATATATATATATATATATATATATTATATGAGATTGCATTGAACAAAAATAACGATAGTAGTGAAGTGACTAATAACCACTAAAACCATGATACAACTATGGACTAAATATTATTTAGATACCTATATAATAGCCTTACGTTTGTTTTGATATATAGTTATTTTGTAGGTAGGTATGTATGGGGAAACAATTCTTATTGCATTGGGATATAAGTATTAAAATTATGTGTGGTTATAAGACTTTATGAGCAATATCGAAATTAAATAATATTAATTATTTTTAGTACAATAAAAAATCTTCAATTAAAATAATGCCTTTGTAGCAACTTGAAAGCAATGAAACTGAATAGAATTAATTCTTAAATAGAAATAGTTATGTATTTATCCGATAAAAAACTGTAAAATGTATTCTGCATTGAAGAACGAAATTCATTTGTCAAAAAAGACTTAATCATCCTCATATTTGTAAATGAGTTTTATTATAATTTATATAATGAATATTAACTCTCGTGTCAAATAAAAATCAAAATTGAAAGATTTATATACTCTGTAAATCTACACGAGTCTAAGATAATTGTATTCATATTGTGTATTATATTATCAATCAGAAATTGTAATACATATATAAACCATATCGTTTATAATTCTGTGGCAATTAGGTAATACCACATTAATCAGAAATACTAAGCTTAACATTTTATTTATGTTCTCATGAAATAATATATGGATATGTGTCATTTTAAAAAATATGCTCAAATAAAAAAAGTGATTGCTACTATGACCAATAATTAATATTTAAGCAAAGTGTTTTGTGTACTTTAGCTCATCTCAAAAATAAAGTAATTAGTGATAATTTATTAAATATTTTAATAATATTTGTTATGGTGAAGATTGTGCGTGTGACGAGCCGCCTATGGATAGTATGCAAGGTTAGGGCCTATTGAAAGAGGGTTGGGTCCGCGAAGTGCATGGTGCATGATGGTGGAGGGTAAAAGGGACAAAAGTATGGGGGTGTATAATATCTCTCCTACTCTTTACGCAACCCTCATAGCTTATCTGTCGTCCTTTCTCTCTCTACTTTGCGTCATTATAGCAACGCTGAGATTGCAACAAAATTTTGCGAAAACCTAATCAAACTTCCCAAACACACATTATATAAATCAAGAAGCGAGTTTCTTATATACTGACTATATACTATACTTATTGATATTTTAAAAAAAATACGCATATTAATATTTTTGCAACTCGACTTGGACACAACAAGTTTTGGTTGAGCTCAGTCGACACCCAATAAATAATATAAATTATAATATTAGAATGGCGGGCAGAATAGAGAGTGAGAGTGTGTGTTATAATAGTAAGCGGGGCGTCATGTCACCCTTGTCTCCCCCAGTGAGGGTAGCTCGCAATAGTAGGGGTTGTTCGCCAGTAATACAGAGTAAAGGGGAACCTGTTTGATGTGAGGAACAAGCATAGTACATTGAACTGTACTAAGTCCGATATTGATTTTTTCACTGGACTTTGTAGAGTGTTGATCGAACACACATTTTGATGATCGTATACCGAAAAATATAACACACTGCTCCCAATTCACGCTCACCCTTTCTTCATTATTTTTTACACTATCATACTAGCATTTAAATAATGTTTATTAAAAAAAATACTTTGAAAAATGTGAGACGAAAAATTCCAAGCGTTGGGTTACTTTTTTTTAACTTTAATCAATTACAATAATATTCAAATTAAGTATTAAGCATAATATTTTTGTAATTATTTTTGTTAATATAGTCTATCCTTGTTATAGTTTATTAATCCTCATATCTGTAAATGGGTTTTTATTTTTTCCCCATACTTTTTATTATGTAATATTAAGTAACTCTAATGTCACATCAAAATGTTTTTCTCATGTTAGTTATAGGTAAAAAGATTTATATATTCTGCAAACCTAAATCAAAGATTTTTTATATTATTTCTACAATTTACAATACAAATTAAATAAAGGTTTTGTAATAATATTGAATAGGTTTATAAAATAATAAAGAAGTATAAGAGCTCCTTGCTCTATAAAATTATGAAGATTTTTTAATCAATACATTTTTATTAAAAATTAACGCTATTTAAAAAGATGTAGATTAAAAAAAGTCCATGATTTTGGCGGGAAAACGCCGGTTGTCCAATTAAAAAAAAAATTTACTACTAAAACTAACTAAACTAATTTTACTACTAAAACTACTAAAACTAACTAAACTAAAATTAAAATTTAATAAATAAATTTTATTGTTTACATATATGAATATGTCTATTATTATTGATGGATAGACAATTGATTTAATTCTAAAAGTGTCACCTAATATTTGTTATTTTCGATAATTTTTAATTAATCTGTAATCTTGTGTAGATCACCATCACATATAAAAATAAACTAAAACCAATTTAAAATTTGAATTAATCACAAACTCAAAATATATATTTATGTATCAATTTAAGGTTTTATTTAAAAATATACCGTAGAATTGTAAAATACTGAAAGTGGAGTAGGTTTTCGGCTTATCTGAGTGGCGGTGATTTATGTACTTTTCAAGTTTAAATGTTACTGGAATGAAAGGTTTTTACAGACTGCTCAGCAGAGTGTAACGATGGTAAATAGAATTAAATATAATAAACGATTAAGCAATGCATTATGAGGAAGGGTGGTTATTATTTGGCATAAGGTTAGCAGTAAACGATATAGCAGAGCGGTGAAACGTTTATATGAATAAGTAAAGCGGTCGGTCGGCGTTGGGCCAAATCAAATTTTCACAAGTCTGCCTCTCATTTTTGTTGCCAAATACCAAAGTGATTTCACCACTACACAACCTATATACTCCCTTGTACCTTTTCTCTTTGAGACAACAACCCCCAATAATACTAAACAGCCTGCCGCCCAAATCTCTTAACCGCCCTATCGCCCGTTTGGGGCTTTCTTACATGTTGCAGTCTAAAAGGTATACCGTTTCATTCAAAGCCTCCGAAAATTATCCCTTTCCACAAATACAAAATATATTTTTCTCATTCTTATAATAAATATGAGATAATTTTTAACACAGACCATGAATTTAAATAGTAATTTATTAAATAAATAACTGCAATATTCAATTTGCCTGATCCGTTGCGGTACTCAGATTAACAATCTTTTACATTCATTATCGCTACACACAAAGTTACTAAAAAATCTTGTAATTTGATTATTATTTGACAGATTACAGATATTTATTCTACGAAAATATATCATGTGTATATTCTCAATAAATAATAGGTAATTATTAAATGTACTCTACCATCATTATTCTGTTGGTCTACAATTTATGGAAATTGTTTTTGATAATAAGTGAACCTCTATTATACATTATTTTGATATTTGGTTAATATTAATAGATAAAGCATTTTTTCAATAATGTTATTTAATATTTGAAACTCATTCAAGCACTCTAAATATTTTATGTACTACTATAGAATTTTGTAAAACATATATTTAGTAAAAAAAAAGTTCCACATACATATTTCAAAAAAATATATTTGTAATATGATGAATGAATAAATAAATTATAAATATTACTAAATTATTTAGGCCTTGAAAATCTTTTTTGAGAGGGTTGTTTAGAGAAAATAACATGTTAATTGTCTATCGGTGATCTTAACTATTAATAGTTGCACAGATCACAGACTTAATCATCAGTATTTACCCTACAGTACAGGAAATCGAAATAAACCTGGATCAAGACGATTTCCCAGTCGTAACAACCGATCAAATCAATTAAAAAAAAATTCACTACAGTGTTTGTAGGCACAAGTCTTATCTCCTGAGCCATAACGGTTATTAATATTAATTAAAATGTTTTTTTTTGTCAATAAGTCCAGAAGTCCATACGTTATTAAAAGAAAGTGTGAAGCAATACTCTCTCCCTCAGGGTTGGCCCGGTGCATTGTGATACTCAAATATTTCTCCGTCCATTTCGTCCATACAATAATTCAGTTATAATGAATTGATAGACTAGTGAAGTCATATTAATGTTGATCGACAGGTCTGATTTGACCTTTATAATGTATAAATGTGAATGGCGAGTGTTGTCAGTTGTATCGGTTGTCTGCGTTTAGCTTATTAGTAGTTATATTATTAATGTTTCGTGCAGGGTTGAATGGGGCTGAACACAACACACCCTGCACCCCTCTCAATCATGAATGGTTACTACTATTACTATACTTACTATGCCACGCCATCTAACACTACTAATACTTGTACTGGGCTCATCACATACTGCCCCACTTTAAATACTCGATGAAGAGACACTTTACAATAATATAACATTTATTAAAATAGAAAAATACTGTAGTTAAAATCATATGAAATTGATTTTTTTAAATATGCAGAGAGGTATAAACTCATTAAAAACATTTTGATTTTTTATACATTAAAAAGATGAATTTAAATCAAGATGAAGTTTCGATATTAGCACAATATTTATATTAATAATATATAGTAATTAATCAGTATGTCGAATAGCAAATAGGGGTAAATTGGCTCTACCGTGCAATTTCATAGAACTAGCTACATATAAACAAGAAATGACTACACATAGCTACATAGAAGAAGAAATGAGACTAAAATAAATAAAATACTGATCGATTTTTTCGATTCAAGATTACTCTGATTTCGTGGATTGAAAGGTAAATACTGAGAAAATTGAGTCGTACAGTGGATGTTTATTTATTTTTTAAGACGGTTTTTTAGACACAAAAACATGTTAATTGTCTGTCAGTTATCTTAACTTTTACTAGCTACACAGGCCACCGACTTAATAATCAGTATTTATTTACACTATAGTAAATCAGAGTAAATTTGGATCAAGATGATCAATTTAGATTTTATTAATAATCTTCCCGATATCCGAGTCGTAATAACCGATCAAATCAATTTATTAATAGATCACCGACAGTTAAATACAGTATCACAGAATTTTTTGGATCCTTAAATATTCCAAAAAGTCTCCAGGGCATATAATAATAAATAAATTTGACCTTAAGCTTTAAAAAATTGTAGCGAAGCCCGTTTAATCCATTTGCTATTCTATACATAATATTTTTTTTAATTAAATCAAATTATTAAACGTGTGACAATTTTCAAAAAATAATTACGTAAATATAAGTCTAATATACCCATTTGGTTAACGGCCGGTTACTGAACGAAGGGTTGCTGTGTCAAATCCATTGCTTAAGTTGGGCATGTTAATTTCACTAATTGCCCCTCAGAGGTTGGATCAAGTCTCGGCTCATCTAAAGCTGATATTAAAATCGTCTGTTAACTGTAATTTAAATTAAATAAAAATACTGGTCAGAATTATTCACGCGAACGCAATTAAAATATTCATGAAGTTTTGCGTATTGCACTTTATCACCTTTCCCTGAAGATTTATAACGCTTTTATATAGTATATCGCAATCGATAGACCTTTTTTTCACTACAGGTGCAAAAAATAAAACACGAACGTGGCTTTAACCAACGAATCCAATAAAATGGTTCCGAGGTTTTTAAATCTCCACATTTATTTTCTTTTGTATCGATTTTTGAACCATGAAAGTATCAAAGATTGATTCGTATATTTGATGATTTGATTCCCAAATAAAGGAAATATTCGCATAAAAATATTTTATTAATAAAACGATTGCAAAGGACTAGTTTATTTATTTTAAAAATTTTTTAGCAAGCAAAATAATTCGGTTAATTTAAAAAAGCGCGAAAAAAATCTATTAAATAAAAAAGTCTATCAAAATAATAAGGTTAAAAGTCCTATTACATACAATTGAGATTATAATTTTAAGGGAGTTGAGAAGCAATTCAATATAGTATTTATGAAGGAATATTTGTTAAAGTCTAGATGTCAGTTCCATAACCACAAACTCAACATAATTGTATTTTAATATAAAAAATATAAACTACTTTATGATAAGAACTAATTGATAAAAATGAGTTTTAGAGTGTCTAAAAACCTTGTCGTAAATTATAAAAAAAAACGTCAACCGATTTTTATATGGATTAATTTGATAGTCAAATAAATTAATTTATATCTAGTGATTGGTCTTGGTCTCATTGTAATAGTGATTAGAGGACTATTCAAATTTTATATGAAGAGATATGGCCTGTGTGTGATAGCTTTCATTATATTGTTTGTATTTTAGTGAAAGCCAAACTAAGCTCAGGGTGTGTTTAAGTAAACAGAGTTGTGAGGAAATAGTATGGAAAGTAAGCAAGGAGTCACATTATATAGAATGTAATTGTATGTGTATGAAGAGAAGGAAACATCTCGTGAATAGTTGATCTCGATTACTCTGCCAACGTTTAAAACCCTCTCAAGATGCGTGAATGTTTAAAGTGGTCTTTGGATAAATTGTGTATCCATTAAGGACTACTTTACAACTTCATACATTGTTCATATCCATCTCATTTGTGGAGTAACTCGGATTAATTACAAAATGGGAAAGCCTTTGAATAGATTATTTTGATAGCATTGGATACAAAGTCAATTGAAAATCAACAGTGTTGGATTAACATAAAAGTAAATGGTAATATTAATTTCTCGATAGCTATAATTTATTTTGCATGAAATTCCTGATTTTTTTGTATCCTTATCCACTCTCAAAATAACGAAGGAAATGCAATTAAAAATCACTGAAATAGATTTAAGATTTAGATTCAATACTATTTATGTTCCGAAAGGGGTTTTAGTCGACATTCGTAATATATTTTACTAGAATTAAATAATCAATTACCACAACTTTTAAGACAACATTTAAAAAATCGCGTGCATCGGTTACATTAGAAAAATAATTAGATAGCTTCGTAACACAAAAACTAATATATAAGTTTGGCTTTCATTTACTATTAATTTTTATTTTTATTATAATAAGACTATGATAATGTTATACGTACTCACATAATATATTTATAAATAAGCTACCTAAAATAAACATATATGTATGTATGTATATAACTTAAAATATGATAAACCAATTATTGGAGAACAAAATCAATAAATAAAAATATAATAACAGAAATATTAGTAATAAAATAAACATATTCACGACATCTAGTGATATAAACTTCAACTTTATATAGCAATAAAGTCTAACTAAATACTGGTGATTATATTCAATTTGTGATATTTATTATCAATAATTCTGTTTTGGGATGCTTTCGAACTAAAATTGCTCACCAAATTCAAAATTATTGAACAGCACAAACTAGTACTATCATTAAATATTTAATTTTAATATAATTTATATTATAAAAAACACCGTTAAAATATTTATATACTGTAGTAATAATAGTCACCCATAAGTAAAACACACAATAATAGATTTTTTAGTAGGCATTTGCACAAAATTATTCACTTCACAATATTATTATGACAACCGTTTAATTTGATCCATCTATGTTGACTGATATTTATACAATAATAATAAACCGATTGCAAAGGGGAAGGGATAAAATATTTAATTACATTATTAATGCATTTTAATTCTATAATTTTAAGTGTAGTAATTAACTGAATATTTAATAGTAGTGGAATCAATATGGGCGCACTTTGACCGCTTAAGGTCTTAAATAATGGTAGAATAGTATAAAAAAGCAAATTGCCAGTAAGAAGGGCGATCCTTTTCTTTGTTCGCTCGACAAGAAATGAAATTCTCCCCAGAGCGGCCAAATTACGATTCTACTACAACTTCAACCAAAACCCTCCACTTAACCTATGGATTCACTTCCCTTCCAACGACCAAATACTTTTATCCATTGTATTAATATACACTCAGAAAATAAAATAATACCACAATTTCATATTTTTTGTTACAAACTATCCTACCTGATGCGTAATGTGATAGGATGACTTTCAAGTATGCTTAGTGATTATAAAGTTAAAAAAATATTATGACTGGGAGATTGGGAATAATATTAATAAAATCCTGATAAAAAGACTTGATCCAGGTTTTCTCTGATTTCCTATATTGTAAGGTAAATACTGATTATTAAGTCGGTGACCTGTGTAACTAATAATAGTTAAGATCACCGACAGACAACTAATTAACACGTTGTTGTGTCTAAAAATCAGAAAACAATTAATTCAAATAAAAAACTTTATAAAAAGTTCAATTATAACTAGAATAGTACACTTTCGAATTGATTTAGATAATTAACCACGAATGGTTGATTGGTTACAGTGAAGAACTATTTGCAGTATTTCTTATGTCATTAAATCATAATCATACATACCTACTCGTTACGTGTTCATCAGTGAATATAAATAATATTTAGTTACTGATGATTGTGACTCACTTCACATCATAGATATAAACATAAGATATCGCATTAGTGGCTAAATTCGTGGTTAGTTCAAGTGGATCAAGTGGCCAAAAATATCAGTTACCTGGCAATCATTATACTGTAAACATCTCTCTTCATATATTCAGTTATATTTCACAGTAAAATGGGTAAATGCATTGTTACTACATGTCATATGGACTCAAACATATAATCTTGTTTCAGTTTTTACCAAAGACTACTTCTTTAAAATGTTTAAAATATTATCGTGAAAGTAATGTCATAACCACTCTCAGGGGTTCCTTAAGTGAGGGAGACACACTTATGCATTTATCGAATAGGAGAGAAGAGTACAACAATACCCGGGCGACACGACTTATTCATATGCAATGAGATATTTAATATTTATATCTATGAATTTATAATATATTTTTTTTCTAACAGTGGTATTCACTAAAAATCATATCTCATAGTGTCTATAGTTTTGAAGTAATGGATCTGTCAAAGTGGAGAGTACAACGTAACAGCTAGATTATTTGATTTTGACAGCTGGAATAATTGAATTTGATAGTGACAGCTGTAAAAATCGAGTAATCCAGCTGTCATTGTCAGATTGACAGCTGGAATTTTCCACTTTGACAGATCCTTCACTCAAGTAAGAGTAAAAGAAGTAAATACACTATCATGTATGCATTTTAGTGAATGTCTGTCATTAATGATTTTACTATATTCGTGTTTCACAATATTTTTGTTTTATTCATTTAGTATTAAGTATATGTTTTTGTAATTCTAAGTTTATTTTTTATTATTATTATTATTTATTATGCATAATATTTATATATATTTTAGTAGTTCTACAAGTGGGTTTTTGTATTTTTTCCCATAAATTATGTTATGACTTATTAAATATTTTAAATATCAATTGATTATTCTCCGTATTAAAATAAGTAAAAGGCTAAGTATATAAACTTAATATTGTAACATCTAATCATAATGTATCAAAACATTGTACGCAAATTATATTCAATAAAGAAATTGTATAATAAAATTTTTTGTGAATACCGGTGTAATACACGGGATAAACAAAATTACACGAATATGCAATGCGATATCTAATGTTTATATCTTTGATTCACATGATTTTATTGGAAAGGAGTAGCAGAAGTATAGTAATATTAATTTGAAAAGCGTATTGGCGGCACCCATTTGGGTATATTACGGTCCAAAGAATAGCAACGGAGCGTATGACAGAAGGACTGTTCCTGTCGTCCAGCCAGAGTATGGGTCAGTAGTTGTAGAGCTGGTCAGCATCATCATCATCATCGTCATCTGCTCTTGACGCTTCATATTATTTACGGTCCAACTTCACAGACATTAATATATTTTCATATATTTAGATACTGTTACGAGAATACATAAAAATGGGGGTGCAATGAATAACCATCAATAATGCGATGCTAATTGTAATGGCTGACCGCGACTATACATCACTACTGTTCAATAAATCACCGTTAAAAATGCAAAACAGCTTGTGGTTAAAATAAAATCCCCGCTCGTGTATTGTTTTATGTTGGCTTGCCTACTGTATTTTCATTACAAAAAATTTACAGCATTTCCATATAAAAAATGCATAACCGTGTCGTTGAAATACGATCAAGGGGTATCTTTATATTTTAAAAAAGTTTGTTCGAATAATTGTCATAAGATCATGAATAATATATTTTATTAAGGAATCTATTGAATCAATAGTGCACGAGTAAAGCCAAATTCTTACTATTCATTCCCCACTTTGAAATAATTTAAAATGTTTATTAATGTTTTTGATAATGATTTTTTATGTGTATTTTTTAGTGTTCATGTTTGTTGTAGGTAAAAGAAAATATTTACACTTAACTACTTAGATTACATCGCCATATTTTTTATAAAAGATAAGTAAATTAAATATTTCACAATTTGGGTCGTCTATTAATATTATTAGAAAATAAATTTCTCTTGTCAGTAAAAATACTCCATTGTCATTGCATATCAATGTAAAATTAAAATGTTTATGGTTTAAGTGATATCAAAACAGATTCGTTATTTTTAAATAGAGTAAAAAAATCCCTCCCCTTTTTATATTGTCAATTAGTTTAAGTCAATCTTAAAATATCTGTATCTGTATTAATAAAATATGATAAAATGTTACAATATTAAGTTTTTTACTTGTTTTAATATAGAGTACGATCAATTGTAATTTAAATAATTAATATATCATCACTAAAGTTATGCGGGAAAATACAAAAAAAAACATTTGTAGGACTACTTTTTTTTGATATGGCAAAGTATGTTAATGTATATAAAATTTGATAAATTCGACTGCTTTGTAAATTTGATATTTTTTATTTGAAAAGCTTCCTGGGGTGTTTTGTGAAAAAACACCGCCCCAATTAAAGCGCGTATCGTAAATCGGCGTTATGTAAAAAGGCGAAAGGACACACGGAGAGGGAAACCGGCTTGGCAGGGATTCGGATAAAATGATTTGAATGGCGTTGCGTTCAAAAGCGATTTTGAATATTTGGGGTATTCGTATTATGGATGGACATGAAATATTCGGCGGCTGGGTGAAGAGGCGTTATGACCGCGTTTACTGGGAAAAGGTTTTTCATAATGTTTTTATAACTTCCCTCGCGCATCCTGCGACCCCCGTCATGTCATTTGCGATACTTTTATTTCCAAATCCGACACTCTCACCCCTCAACCCTATTCCGATACTTTCCGGCCTGCTTGCTTGCTATTTTACGATAATTCCCACCAATACCATTCGATCGAACAGGGAAGGACACTGGACTTTACTATCGCCACCCCTCCACGCCGGATTACAATGTCCACCTCTATACAAGTTACACTTTTAATAATCAAATATAATATGTATATTAAAGGGAAGTAGAGTATCGCAAAAATATAATAAAAATTTGACTCACTGGTAATCATAAGCCGCTGTCTGTCCATAATCTTCCGAAATAGCTCATAGCTCAAATGATACCCATACTATTTAAATAATTATTTATAAATTAGGTAAAGGAAATATTCATCTTATTATTATTATAATATTTTCGCTATAACTATTAGTTTAAATACATATATATTTTTGTATAATTGAAAATAATTTTTTCAATTAATTTTCCATAAATCGTGTAAAATGCCTAGGAATGTATAATCTGTTAGGTTTAATTTGTGTCCATAATAATTCTGATAAGATATATTCTGACAAGATATTTTCTAATTATAATTATTTTTATATAAATATAATAGTTGTTGATAGTGTTGACTTTTTGATTGAGTTCCATAATTTAAAAAAATATTATTTGTAATTTCCACAGTATCTTCAGAGACTGAATTTTTGTTATTTTTAATGATTGTTACGATTTCTAATTCATAAAACTTATACATTTATTACAAAATAAGAGATATAAATATAAAAAAAAATGGATAATATGTATAACTAAAAATTATTCTACACACTTGATTGATACCTTACTATTTTATTAAAAAATATTTTTACTACCTTTAATTAGTCTGATGAGTTTTAAATATTTTTGATATCCAAAAGGATTATACAAACTTAATAGAGCATTTTAATTTTATAATATTTAGTTAAGAATGTGTCTCAATTCAATGGAAATTAAATGAAAAATATTCCATTGAAATAAAATTATTATAAATTATAGAAAGATGTACAAGTTTGGTCTGATTTGTCATTAGATAAAGAGGCAAAGTTAGGCAATTTCCCAATGGGAATGATGATCAGGGAATAGTTTATTCATGATGGCAGTGTAATCTATCTTCGTTGGGGAAACCACCCCACATATTCTTCATTCTTTGCATACTTATTTAAGAATGAATTCACTGGAATCACAAATTTTCCTCTTTACTAACCGCGAGGCTCCCCTTTCAAATAAACCCAGCTAAGGCTCACTATTAAAAGCCGGCGGCTTCTAATTTGATAAAGTTATCAAAGTGAGACCTGCCTGATTAAACTTTATCCATGTTTATGCGTGCCGTTTACTCGAATATTAGATACTTAAAGGGTTGGATACAATATATCCAGGTGATATAATAGTAGTTAAAGTGTGATTGCTGGGTGTGGGCACTTAGAAACTAAGAAAACAGCACCTCACTTTCTACTATAGTTCACAAGTGTCAAAGCAGTCAAAGCGTTCATTGCCACAGTTAAATGACGTGTGAAAACCTCTCTAACAAAGACACTCTCTTAGCAGACAAAGGGTTGCTATAACTACAATACAATACCATACAAGCTCTCTTTCCTTATTGTTATCCCAATACAACCTGCATACATACAAACACTCACCCCTACAACACTTAAAAATGATCACCAATACTTCATTTATAATCATCTAACAAATATTATGTGCAGGATATCATTGGATATACACGGTTTGAATTAAAAATTTAATACAAAATTAGCATACAGAAAAATCGTTTTAGTTATATATGTAGCTTTTAATGAACTCAAATATAATATTTACGTGAAATCAGTTGAACCAATCAGAGATTTTACATACTTTAACATTATATTAAAGTGTATTAAGGCGACAGATTCTGAAAAAATTAATTAACCTCGATACATTAATAATTTCAGGTAGGACTCGAACCTGCCTCTTCTGGTATGGCCCCAGATGCACTAACCACTATGTTACCATCTCGGTAGCATTTTTTCGGTATTATTTCGCTTTAATATAATGTTAAAGTATGTAAAATCTCAAGTAATTGTAACCCAAGTTGTAAATATATCAGAAGTTTATAAAATTATAGCTTAATATATGTATGTATGTATATATGTATGCTTGAAAATCGACAATTTTTAGATGCAAACCATGAAAATATTCACAACGCGATTGCAAAACATATGTTTATTTATGTAAAAACAATTTTTAATAAATTGACTAACTTCTCATCTAACACACAAACAGAAAATGTAGATAAATTTATTTATTTATGCGATTTCTTCAACTATAAATATCAATGTATTATTTGAATAATATTATATAAATAAATTTCGCATTGCATACATTTACAGTTTCAAAAACTTTGTTAAAAATGACAATTTGTTAGTAATTTCTAAGAAAGAAATCATTTTTATATGTTAAGGAAATTGTATAGGTAAAGTCATAAAAACTAGTGAATTATAGAAGGGTTCAAGTTATACATTATATTTTGGTCGAAGTGATGTATGTAAGACATGATTCTCCTTTAGGTTGTAATATAGCCGTGTACACTATTATATCATATAACTAGGTATAAATATTATTCGAACACCCTTCTTTAGATTTAGCTTCATAGTAACATCCCTTCCAGAAAACCCAAAGGATCGTCAAGCCACTCCCCCTTCTCGAATATAACTTGGGGCTCATTTCTATCGATTTTAGATTCATTAAAAGGTACATCAATACAAGGGATGTGGATACAGTAAATTTATTATTCATGTTAAATAGTATACAATGTTAAGACTTTGTAGCGGCAAAGTGTTTGAAAATGGTCATCGCAAAGGGCGTTTAGTCGGCTCATAAATCTACACTACACACTACCGTTTTACACAACCGTATATGTCAAATAATTATTTATAAGTGTATATTAGTAACACAAAGTGATTTATTAATAAGCACATACAGTCTTGGCCAAGAGGGTAAAAAAATAAGTTTTCATCACTGCGCGGCTGAAATATTTATTACACATATTGCTTTAGTATTCTATTTGAATATTAATCTAATAATCAAATAGTACAACAATTTTTTAAAGAAATTCGTTGCAGAGTTCGACTCGAGCCCTTCTAGACTAGATCTGGTTAAAATTATATTTGCACAATTTTTGCCAGCCATTATTGTAACAATATCAATCAAGCCTTACTTGGGCTTTCATCTATCCATATTAATTTTAGTGTGAAATATTTGCCAATTAATTTAACTTGACACCTCATGAGTTAATTTGATTGATTGAATATAAATTTTGTAGTATTAAACATTATTTATCATAGAAAAGTCGTCTAGAAAATCGATATACGTAAGTTATAGTTTACTCAACTATTGATTTCAAATAATTTTGCGAATTTTATAATAATATATATTATAACTAAAAGTTTGTGTATATAATGTGTAATGGTGATTTAACTGTAAATCACACGAAAAAATTATAATAAAAAATTTACAACGCCAAAAAGTAGTAACAGGAGATGCCTTAGTATTTTTTTTAAATTAATTGTTTAAATAAAAAATCGTTCCAATTTAAAACCAATATTATCATCAAAAATCTTAAATTATTATATGATATAAAAAATAAGTCAAGTATCAAGAAACATTACCGATTGAAAATTCCCCGTACAGAACCGTTGGACACAACAAAAATGGCTGTTGTTCAAAGAAAGGCTTCGTTGAGTTGTATTTATAGATTATTTTACTAGAATCTATTGTTTAGAAGATCTTGATAAGAAAAATATTTTTTCATGCGTAAAACACAAAAGTGAAAGTAGAATGATGTAAATTTCTAACGTAAAATGAATGTATGCGGCAGGGAAAGATAGGATGGCGTATTTCACTTTATCGTAGACAGCGGGTCGTGTTTATAAAGAAAAGACCGTCTTTCAACGATGAACGAACCACTCTAAGAAACTTTTTAATAAGCCCATTTTTCAACGAAATGGATTCCCAGATTGTGCAAAGATACCCTTTGAGGTTACGACGACGTGAGCAAAGTGACAGAATTACACACTACTTTATACTCTAATCATTCACATCTTCATAAAAAAATACACTTGGTGTTGATTTATTATCATATTACAAGATGTGCATTAAAATTCTGACAAAAACTCGAGAAAGATAAGGCGAAAAAAAATAAGACAACGTGGAAACAACTTTAAAACTCAATTTTTCACAAAAGTTTCGCCCTAAATCCGGGAGTTTGAAAGTGTTTAAATGGCAATATTCATAATTAAATTACACACATGACAAGTTTCAAACATTAACATTGTTAAAATACCTCTGCATATTCTAAATATGGGTGTTGTTATTGAAATGCTATTGGGTATTAAAATTAATTGAGGTCAATAGACAATTCCAATGCGTCATATTTGCGGGTTTCGCTATACAAGTTTGCGTGCAAATAGCTTATGTATTTTAAGTGTTTATAATAATTATTAAATATGTACAGGTTACAGTAATAATATTGCGTATTATGGTTGTCGTGATACAAGACAATATAAGTAAGGTGGACAGGTGTCACCGGTAACACTAGTCGACTTCTCATTACCATCTTAATAGCCCTGTCCATACTATAATATTGTATAATATCACACTAAATACCACCGCAATTTTACACTAATTGCTTTTACTAATGTAGATATGATATAATTTTTTTTTAAAATACCATAAATTATAATATTAGGTTAATATGCAATTAAAGTGCACGTGTTATTCCATTGTGTTTTTGCGAATATTTCATAGATAGTATGGCGTAGCGCAGAGCATTGACTACGGCGTAGCAGTGTAATAGTGTATCGGTGACGCGTGGCTAGCGCGGTAGACTGGTGATTATTTGCATGTAAATTTGACCACTACCGAATAAACCGCGATCAATAAACCCAATGCACCCTACTGTACGCCCACCTTACTACCAAGCTACCTTACAAATTTACAATTATTTAAATTTATATCATGCATGCTACGTCTTCTATATTTGCAAATTATGTAAAGCCAACTCGTATAAAGCGCTCGCATTCAAACACCTAAAATTGACTGCTCAATCTCCCTAACAGACTATTTTAATTAATATTTAATATCACTGTTATTTTAGCTTATCCTAAAATAAATAAATCTCCAAAAACCCATTAATCAAAATGGGAATAGTTATTTTAGGAAGATAACGATTAAAACACATATTTTAAATGTCAGATCATCGTCGGGATTATTTGAACTTTTTGATATAACGAGATGTGATTGAACTATAATGTATTATTGTATTATTTGATTTGACGTATATTATATTGAAATAATCCTGAAAAAAGGAGAAATACCTCATTAAACCATACTGCTGGTGCGGGAATTGAATCTGGGTCTCTCGAATTCCGACCAAGTTTTCATACCACCAAGCTAATGAGGCATCTGGTACAGTACAAATGATTTTCCATGAAGCTAGACACAATTCTTGATATTACTTTATAGTTATATTAAAAAATGAAAACTCACATTTTTGTCATTTTAGTAGAAAATAAAATCTTTAACAATAATAATTGAGTCAACCTATGTTTTTTTAGTATTGTAAAAATTTTGATCAATTGAATTAGATTGCCAATTTTCAGTTGAGTATTTATAATTTGATGGCCGAAATAAATGTACATATTTGTAGTATTCAAATCGATAAAATGTATAAACATATATATAACGTGTCTTGTTTTGGAAGAGAATATAATGAAATCGAAGCTGTCGATGGTTTCCAATAAATATTCGTGCACAAAGAGGAGTGTGTCGATAGTTTGGCGCCAACAGAAATTAAGTTCATTAGTCCACATGTGTTGTAATATTTTTTCATACTTACAATCCAACAACCCCCCGTTCCTATAATACTCATAAAAGGCAGTCAATCAGGCGAAAGCATATACCTAAGTGTATTTTGTCGCAGCCCCAAAGGAGACTTACGAGCCACGACTAATGCCAAGGGGATGGTTAAATATATTCATGTTTTTGTTTATCGTAAGTCTCGCTATTGTTCTTGTGAATCAACTTATTGCTTGTTATATTGTATTTGTGGATTATTGTCGATAATGCAGTGGTATATCCGTTAGTAAAGTGCTAATATGTTGGAAGAGTGTATCTAAAATTAAGCATCGCCGGTAGCCGTCAGGTAGTTAGCGCTTTGCAGTTGGCACGCAAGCTAGATATACCAGTGTGGCAAGTGGCTTATGACCAACTTACACGACTTTAAAGTGAGCTGTTTCATAAATAAAAACCACAATAAGAAGTAGAGAACTATAAGCGATATCAAATTTTATCGGTCGCCGTGTGGGGAAAAGTCATGGCGTGTTCCAATGTATGAGTGTATACCTGTGTTTTGTACTTGATTACAAAAAAATACAATTCTATTACTGCTTTAATATGTTTTACCAAAATCATGTTTTTGAATAGAGGGTCGACGTGATAAATAAAACTGTATGCCTGCTAATGCGTATTATAAAAAATCTACTACGGGGAATTATCCTCCCAAATAACTAATACAATATATTTATTATTTCGTTTTCGAGAGGGATTTTTTTTTGGAAATATCTTTTAAAAGACGGAAATGGAGAACAACTAGCTGCATTTACGATATTTTATTATTCAATAGTTAAATATTAAAAATTCAAAAAGAATACGTTATCCGTATTTGATACGGAGAATTTCTTTCCTGTAGCTATAAAAAACTTATGAATAAATAACATATATATTTCTCTATTATTTTAGTTTTTTAATATTTGAACATTATTTTAATGTGTTCGAGCCGCCTTGTAGCCCAGTGGTTAGTGTAACGGATTCGGTTATGTTTTTTTTTCATTCGATGGTTGATTTACAGAAAGTCTTATCTACAAAAAAGGCCGATTTTCTGTTTTACTCTTTTTTATTAAGATAAAATAGTTATCTGGAATATTAGAGAACCTACAACTCTGATGGAGCTTATTGAGAGGGTTTTTTATACACAAGAACGTGTTAATTCAATATCTGTTGGTTATATTAACTATTACTAGTTACACAGATCACCGACTTAATAATCGTCGCAGTATTTACCTTACAATTATGGAAATCAGAGTAAACCTGGATCAAGACGATCGAAATTTTGTAATAACTGAACATTTTTTTTCTTTAATGGGTTTTGAACCCATAACCACAGTATTTGTAGTCGCGCATCTTATCCCCTGAACTATTACGATGGTGCTAATAATCTTAATTTTTTTTCCAAAATTGTATTACAAGCTATTAATAAATAGCACAGCCTATTTCGATTTGAAAAATATTTGTTTTTTGTTCTCCTTATAAACTGGCAATTTTAAAGGATATATCGAATTGTTATTGAAAATAAAAGATTATGAATATGTATTTGATAAATATCTCAATGTAACATCGTATTTTCAGATTAGATTAAATCAGGCGGTTATCGTGGAGAGCGCACGATGAGTCGGATTCGACGACAGCTTATTCCTGTGGGATGAGGGTGGTGACGTGGTGTAATGAGGAGAGGAAGTGGTGCAGTAACCCTGTGATTGCGGCCTTAAAACCAAAATACTACGAGCTACGAGCTACGAGCAAAGTGTACCTGAGAGCCCAACACTTGCTACTATCAGCCCCTTCTCATACGACTACGAATACAATGACGCACTGCGGTACTTGATAATCTTTGCTGCCCTTAATAAAACTTACATGCAATTCGTCATAAATGATATAATCAATATTCGGGAGATAAAAATCAAAATATATAAAAACAAGTATATTTTGTGCGCCCCACCGTTGCGTAGCTTTCCTCTTTAATCCAGCCGAAATACGCACATAATAAATTTTTAAATCTCCCGGGACACTTTTTGCCGAAGTGACTTATACGAGTTGCCGACTGGAAATACGATAAGCACTTCCTCTTACAATTTATATGTTTTTAGATTTTCACTTAAAAAGAATACATTTTTTTCCGCTGTCTCTTAAGATAAAATCTTTTCGTTACGGATGTGACGGAATTGTCGATTTTACTCAATACACATTTTAGATTAAAATGACGGCATGTGGCATATCTATTTATCTGAAGTTGACGATAAAATAAGAGGGAAGTACTTTTAGAGTCGTTATTTTTTATCAGGTCGGTAAGTGCCTTTAAACTGAAGACGTCGCTAATGCCCCAGAGGAAAAGAGAGAAAGCTCTTGTGGTGCGTGCTACGTGCAAGAAGTAACGAATTTATACCCACTCTTCGTATTTTTTGACCTCTCTATCTCTAAATAGGGCTCACAAAAACTTCCACCAGTCCTCGGATAATCTATTTGGACGTATCGCCCTACTACTGACTTGAATTCTCAGCTGAAATACGAAAATTCCTCGCCAAATACGAAAACATCTATGTGCGCATTTTCTTCCAATCAAATTTACGATAAGAAAAATCTAACTACACGTGCGGGCAAATTGAAATCCACATGCATATAAATATTCGAGTTAAGAATCAGAAGTAAAAAGTTCACTTTACAATAGTATTTAAAAAACACGTTCGTGCAGATTCGTGTGATATAAGTGTTTAAAATTACTTACATGCTGGGTTAAAATGTAACTATAAAATCTAAAAATATATAAGTGAAATTGATGCCTTCAAAGATTACTTTAATTTTATTGATACTTGAGTATCGCAACAGACTGGACCAACCCAACTAATTGCATTATTATCATGACTTCTTATTTATTTTATTTAAGTTTGTTTTAAAATGATACTTAATACGTGACGTGCAATTTATATAATAAAATGTCAATTTCATGTGGTATTTGTATTAATTATTCCACCATAATAACTTATGACTGGGAGATTCTGATCAATCGTCTTGTTCCAGGCTTACTCTGATACCCTGGATTGTACTCTGCCATTAATAAGTCAGACAGGACGGCCTGTTGGTTTCTTGTGTAACTTTGATAAATAAATAGTTCACCGAGAGGTAAATTCAATATTGTTAAACAACGCTGTGTCTCCTAAAATCTCCCTTGGCGTATAATATTAAATAAATCCATTAATTTCCACCTAAACCCGGGTAAAGCTAACCTATCGGTAACCTGACTAAACTCACCTACAAGTAAAAAAAAGATTTAACACAATGTAGTGTCTAAAAGCCAATTTTTGATATATCTGATTTAAATTGCTACGCCATGAAGAGTGTATCTCATATGGTATGGGCGTGTACTACGATGGTTGATGGACGGAGGAGCGACAGAAAGATGGTCAGATATTGAATAGACTATAGAGTGTAGTAATATTAGCAGTGGCAGTAATAGTAGCCGTGGTTGTAGGCGGCAACTCCATAATTATGCATTAGGCAGGCAGGAGTAGTCTTTATAGCTAGTATGGCGCATTCGTAAAGATTTCGGCCTCATGATATACGGGGGCGGGTCAGACTTACGACTAGTACCCCCGTACACCAACCACCACCTATCTTCAATACAACCTTTAATATATCAATCAATATTATTTACTAAAAAAGGTTTTGATTTGATTGTCACTCCTTCCTTTTGTTGTTACTTTTTGGGTTCCACAATACCTTACTCTACTCGTATTGCAATATTGAAACAACCCATTGGCTTGTTCACTACACATTGAATTCTGATATATACTATAGAATCTAAATAAAGATGATCGGAAATAAGGGCGACACCGGGATACGCTGACACCACCGATATTAGAAAGCAGGACAAATGGAAAATAAATATGAAGATGCAGACCAAGCTGATGTAAAGAAATAGTAGTGTAACCTACAATTAGTGTTAGTTAAGGTTTTGGTGTAAGATAACAAAGGTAAACAAATATTATGGATTTACAGGTTTTTTTCATAAATTTAATTTAAAACATTTAAAATAATTATCAAAAAAGAAACAGGGTTTGAAAATAATTTAACCAAATTTTAACTCTCACTATCACATAATAAGTAGTCTGGGGTTACACTACTTTTGCGTTGATAGCCTCAATTTTCCTACTCGGACTCGTCTTTTTGGTCCGCCATATTGGGTATCTTGATATTTAGCATTATTATAGTCGATAATGGATACGTCCTTTTCATTGAAACACTCTCGATCTGTGAATTTTGATTTAACTTTTAGATATTTTACTACGAAAATTTACCTGTTACTAAAGGTAATTCTTTATATAAAGATAGAATTTATTTACTTTATTATCCTTAATTGATATAAGATGAATGTTCAGGCATCGAGATTTAAATCTGACCAGTTTGACTACTCTGGCTCATGTTTGCAAAATGATTATTACATGATAAAGGCAAGAGGAAATATTCCTGGGAAAGGCAATAAAAATGGCCAGTTTCGATTTAAAAAAATTAAGGGGATGCCTGTAAAAGATATGGTTGTAGCTGCTTTGAAGATAGCAGTAAGGATCTAAAATAAGATAAAGAAATTATATTAAATAACCGATGAATGTAGAGAGATAGAAATTAGTAAAATTGATAGAATTGGTTATTTATAATATTGTTTAAAATGTGTTGGATCATCACCACTGAGATATAAGAAGGCCTGACAACAGGTCGGGACGGAGCACAGAACAGATGAGTTTGACAGGGGTTACACCAATCAGACGCGGTTTGTTTCCCTTCTGGCCCAATCATCTCACTCAGACTGTATGTCTACCATTTTGATATTTAGACATTCAGTTGTGAGGCATTCATATCGGTGGTGTTGGTTGGATGCATATCGATCGTTTTTGGGCTGTGGAGGTCGAGAAGGGATTTTTCAGTACAGGGATGTACCAGAGAAGATGGAGTATAGAGTACATGAGTCAAGTGGTCTTGGTCCTCTTCAAAGACTTCACAATGTCTTTGGTTCAGATGTTTGGATTCAATGGATACTTGTCGCGTGTGAAGAGCGAAACAAACTTTTTACACCGAGCGCATCTTCTCATCCACTATTATATTTGGCTACACACTAAAAACTCAAAGCCTGCACAAACTTTCAACTCGAAGCTTCTGCATAGTTTTCACTAAACTTTTTTTTTCTCTTTAACTTAGAAGACTCAAAATTCCAGCTCGGAATATGAAAACACTCGTACGCACACTTGGATAACACATAACATATGCTTTTACTATTTCAATATGAATTAACTTATAATTTTGTTTACTTACGCGATTGCTGTGCTTGCGCTGAAACCTTCTGTATCGCAGGCATACCTGGAATATACAAAATATACGTAAATATCAAGTTCCACTTCAAAACCAATTAGACTTACTCAAATTATACTAAAGATAAAGCAATTTTATTTAAAATTATTATTTATTTGATTTAATAAGTTGTAAATTCTAAACATGCATTTAAGCGAGATCTTATCACGATGCAAATCTATAATATAACTATAACACGAATCCAAGCCGTTTGCGGTGATTGATTTTCTCCTCTGCGTATGTCTGAAGTTTATTAACAGCAACGGTAATTGTTAAAGTTTTTATAAATCTTCAAAATTAGGATTTCAGTATTTTTAAGAATTAAAAAAAAATGCTTTGAATTTTCATCGTAATTCATTTTGATTAATTATCGACTTTTAAGCGCATTTCTGGCATGTATCACTACACTGTTGAATTCTAGATTATTTTAAATATTCATTAAGTTGGGATAGGTTAGTTATATATTTCGTTATTCAACAAATTCATCAAATTCTTTTAAGGTGCTTGATAAGTGGCCAAAGAAATAATTTTTAATATAAAGATATTTTACATAATAAAAATTAATAATTGAAGAACTTCACAAAATATATAAAGAAGTATTCCACGGAGTTTGCATTGGGTATACAAGGGGTAAAGTAATCTATAGGAGGAATAGATTCTCCTAAAGAATGGCGTCTGATCAAGCTTGTTGGTAACGAGCTAAAAACTTATTAAAGCGGATCCATTCCCTTCCTTCTTCTTCTTCTTTTGGTCTAATTGGTATTCCGTACAATGCACAAACCTGCGTTCTTCTACTTATCTTGCTGCTCCTATTTTCAACGAGTCTCCGAGGAAATTAATTCTCTTGGACCACGAAAAAAGAGTCGCCGTCTACGCCAGACTTCCATATGCCTTCATATTGAAAATTGGACAAGTATTTTCCAATAGAAATGAATTATAAATTCTTTAATCGATTATAGTTCAAAGAAGAAAAAAATAATATTTTTAATCACTCCAAGCGCATCATGTGTATCTTTAATCAATTTTAAGAGTTGAAATTTGTGACTTATTCAATTTCTTTAAAAAAAAACGATAATAATATTGTTTTATATAAGCATTAAGTATTAATTGTATTTTCTCATATAATCTTTTTGAACTACATAAATTGAAACAATCAGAGATCTTACACATTTAAACATTATTTTAAAGACTTGTTTCATCAAAGTAGTTTAGTATGTATTAATTATGTATTATTCAGTCATTTGGTTAATGTAAGGATTTATGTAATAATTAAGAACTAAATAATCATGAATGCTTTTATATACATCTCTAACTTTTTACAAATATGTGTTGAAGAGCAAAAAATTTGTTTAAAAAACATCATCTTACGTTTTTGTATGAAGAAAATGAAGTAATATACATTTTAATCATGCCGCTATAGGATATTGGATTTTGTATGCGCTGAGTGTTGGATACTTAAAATGAAAATCAACCCATTTATTAAATAAATAACAATATGTGTAGGTTGAATAGTAAACGAGGTGGTAATAGTAACAAATTGTTATGCATATGAAATGCGAAACAATTAAATGTAGTATTGTTGATGCAGATTGCGGTCCCGTTTGCTGTGCCAAGATTCCAAGAAGTAGTATATTTATTTTTGTAAATAAATTGGTTATCTGGCGAAGAGGAGTAGAAGAGTATAGCATGGTTGGCAGGCACATCGTCCTGGTCGTAATCTGGCCCATACTGGCTTCTAATTGCGGTTCTAATTGCTACGTCTGCTACAACTAGGCCTACTCCCACTATTACTGCCTCTCGTAGCTCGTAGCATATGCCACCACTACGACTGTGCTACGAGGATCAACCTCTACAAATGAGCCCCTACCCTTTTTATTTCTTATTCCGCATCCGAGGCTCCATTAACAGACCTACGCTGCGGGCTGAACCGTGCTATTGATATGCCTCTACCCTTTCTATGACCCAAATCCTATATCAATATTTTAATTTACATATATAAGAATACAAACACTCACTTTGATATATGCTCCACTTGTATCATTATTTATTTTAAGTTCCCACTAGATGTTAAAATAGTATTCGTATAATACAATGCGACGATCTAATTATAAAACTCGATTTATTGCCCGAAACATGCTGGCAATTCAATAAACTCTTTTCAATCCGCGTATCTGTGATGAGATTTTAATTTTTTCCCATACTTTTAATTATTGAATATTAAGTACCTCATATTATATATTTTTTTATTAAAATTCTCATGTAAGTTATAGGTGAAAAGATTTATATATTCTGTACACCTTAGTCTAATTCATAAGATGATTAATAATTGTCACTGATACAACTGCATATTTATATTTATGGTATTATGGAAGACTACTCTTTATTTTATTTTATAAATATATAATCAGAATATTTAAAGTGTTAAAATGACTCCCCAATATTTATTCATTTTTTGAAATTATTTTTACATAATATAAATATTTTATTCCAAACATTAAGTAATCATTTTATTTTGTATTGAATCAGCTTGATCAATATGATTTTTTTATATGATATTTGGCAATAAATCGTTAAATTTCATACCGCATTTTTTGTTAATGTATAAATTATAATTTTATTGATATCATTTTGATTATTTGT
Source organism: Agraylea sexmaculata (assembly GCA_022606485.1). NCBI lineage: Eukaryota > Metazoa > Arthropoda > Insecta > Trichoptera > Hydroptilidae > Agraylea > Agraylea sexmaculata. Next base: position 173,228 of record JAGTTH010002806.1, on the reverse strand, counting down.
CAATAAATATATAACTTACAGTAGCTATGCACGAGAAAAAAAACAGATGTAGGAACTGAGAATGTAGGCTCAGACTACGAGTATATAACTTTTTCAATGTACGACAATCTTGTGACAATCTGCGATTGTCTGAATTAATTGTTTAAATTGATTTGAAGATACAAAATTAATAATATGTTTTTGTGTTGAAACAGTGTTAGTTGAAATGTAATAATATCAAATGAAAATGCAGTGTGTAGTATGGTAATTGTGTAGTTTTTCAGAGCACTGAATCTGGGTAGATTCCTTGGCGACAGTGGAAATGCGGCCGCGAAAGCCTACCAAATAATACTAACAATTAGCGGAGGCTGTTGTGGTGTAATTGTTTTCGTTAATGGTCTCTCTCCATATATGAATATATTCCATACAACTGCACACATCCCCATGCTTTCCCACAATCACACTACTATATTACATTTAAAATATTATCAAATTTCAAAAAAATCTGTATAAACATTAAGCAGCGTTCTGTCTGAATATTTTATCGTGCATGCGGATCATGACGATAATATTACCGGAGCTCCATTAGTAACCTGAACCTTTCAGATGCCGTAGAAATTACCGTATCCACTATACCAGCTCGTAGACCTGTGCACACTAAGCAAATGTTACCTTTTATCATTTGCCTCTACATAAACAACTTGTTTTTAATTGAAATATTTTTATCGTTATTGTGTAATGTCAGAAGGATTATAAGAAAAATATACTGAACGGGGCCTTAGATATTTTTAGTATAAAAAAAATATTATGACAGCTTGAGAATCTTCGGTTTTAATAATGAATTTTAATAATGTTGTCATTGGAGAATAACAAAAACAAATATGAGCTCACTTTATGATATCATCGCATTGGTTCAAGTTCAATTTCATATATATCAACAAGGTATTGTTTACTTTGCAATGTGTGTAATGCATTTTGGTTGAAATTACGCTGTACCGTACTTTGTTTACATATTCAAATCAGGCGGTCAATCACCTAATAAGTAAATACACAAGATTCTCAAACTTTTTAAAATACTAATTAAAAATTTAAAAGTTTAACTAGCCAACTTGGACCATGATTGAAGGTGTTGTTGTTGTTAATTCAATATACTATTCCATGGATTTAATTATTTTAACTTCAATAAAAGACCTGATGTATATGTTTGTAAAAAAATGTGTACTAGTCCATCAATCATTTAAATGGACGCGAAAAATACGGCTCCCGTTCTTAATGGATACGACATATTCATGTACATTTGTAAAATTGAATCTGAAATTTATACAGCGATAAATCAATTAATATTGCGTCGGTACCATATGTTGCAGTAAAATAGTAAAACAATAACAAATAGACCGGTTATTCAATTTATTTGCTATTTTTTCTCGTCCGTTTATAAATGGGATCGAGCGTAGGAAAAGGTACGCGTCCGAAATTTGAAATTTCAAACAATCGCTCTGTTTACATTTTATTTATTTACCCGTGTACAGTGTGCAATGGATATCTGATAAAAATTCAAATCGCACCCATCGCTATAAATATGATTTTTTGCAGGCAAAATAAATGAATATAAATCTGAAAGCAATATGCTCTGTTTCCGATTTAATCTATTTGGTTTTGGTATAAATTTTATTATTTTAGACATTTTTATATTCGACAATTGTGAGTTTGCTGTATGAAGGGCTGTTTTCCTGTAGGAATCAGCGTTATGGGTTTGGTGTGGAGCGTGGAAGAGGATGATTATGGCTATTAAAAATGATGTAAGATGATTTGCTATGATTATAGTAAAATAGAGGACACATCGGAAGCAAGCTTGGGTTTATAGAGGATGAGGTTCTCAACCCTTCATACAAAACTGCCTCCGTTTCCTGTGAGACTTCGACTAAACTAGGACAACTTTCTAGCGGCAACTACTGCCACCGGTCCACTACTTTATAATATATGTACAATATTTAGAATTATTTATTCATAATCCATCTTTATTGCAAGAATATGTTTTAAAATATGCATCAAAATAGTGATTTTTTGACTCAAGCTTGGGCTTCCTAGGCATACGACGCGGTGCTGTATACGTACACCGTAAAAACGGTAGAATAATTGCTTTGCTACACTATTACTTTTTTTATTATAAAATGCTTGAGGCTCAGAGGAGGCATTAACCAATAATTAACTGATCAAAAGTATAGAAAAACAACTCTACTATTGTCTTTACCGTATACGTTTACGTCAAGGTACGTCTAAGGAACGATTACTTAAGCCGATATACCTTTGAACTCATTCCACATACCTATAGGTATAAATCTTATATCTCCGTTATATTTTAAATAAAAACAATATCTTAATAACATGTCATAAAGCTTAATTTTAACACAATAAACCATAGTTCTGGCAAAACTTTCTCGAATGTGATGTTTTCTTTGGTCATAGTTTTTCACCGGGTACAACTTACAACCGTCACACAACAAACTAAGCTGTACAAATCAATACTAAATACTACCTTCTAGTCTTTTTACTATGATGGCTTATTTATTTTTGTTACAATCACTGTTTCTAGAATTTTATTTTTAGAAAATTACTTTTAAATAATTTAAGCACACCTGTTTCTAACCCTAGCCAACTCCAGAAAAAAAGTGTCCAAAGATACAGTGGTTTTCCTATGTGTATTCTTTACAAACATTAATCAGTTATTAATGGGATTCATATATTATGCGTTAATTGTTAAATACAAGTACTTGTGAGAAAATGCGGTAAATAATATACAATGTAGTAAGGAAGTTTGGCAAAGACGACACCGTTGATCAAAAGTAGGGCAATGGGGGGTAAAAAATTGGCACTGAAACTACAAATATTCATCTGGCTGCAGACAAAACAATTTAGGGCCAGAATAAATAATTTCGCACGTTATTTCCGAGTCCTATTTAGATAACTGTTAACCGGCCTTTTTGTATCGTTGCCAAAACAACCCACCATCCCACACCATAACTAAATACTATTCCTATATATTATATTTAATTATCCAACAAAGCTGCTGACTGAATATTCTGCCCACTATTATTACATTAATTGTCTTTACACATTTTAACACATCTCAAAGAATCGAAAAATGAAAAACACTAGCAGAACTGTATATATGTATAAGAATGCAATTGATTATAGAGGCAGCTTTAGACTCTTAATTGATTAGAAAATTAGATTACTAAAATAAAGTACAACTGAGATTGATAAATCAATAGGTTAGTAACAAGTCAACGTATCTACAAAAATGCATTTTTTAATAAAATAATATATATGTAGTTTAACTATTATTAATCTTAACTAATTGTAAAAGAGTAAAATATTGAATGTGTTTATTGAATAATACAAGCCAAACCAACATAAATACATACATATGTGTCTTCACTATATATTTGATAATTTATTAGAATAAAGAAACAAAATACAAAATGACATATTTAAACTGCAACAAATTTTTGAATTAAAATTATATTGAAAAATTTCGGTCTTTAAAGTTCAATGGTTTAATGTGGTCTTTTTTTTCTATTTAAAAATATGGATGTTTTTTCAGAGTTCATAAATTAAGGTATCCCGAAACTCAAGCATATTATTTTATTTAATAAAAAGTACACATATTATGTGTGTCAATCTGTGCATGTCAACCTTTGTAATATTTATTTTGTGCGGGGAATATTTTTATAAAGTAAATAGGAAGTGAAACGGTCCAAAAATAAGATGAAGTTTGCACAGCCGAGATATGGACTGAAAGCAAAAGTTGGAGGGATAAATATTGAAGTTGGAAAGGAAATGCTTTATTTAGGAATGTCATAGGTTAAGTAACGTAAGATGGATCGGATGTCGCGTGCAGGTCGAATCAATCAATGTGAAGAAGATGATGATGTGGATGGGTCAATAAGTTATTCATGTGGGGCCGGTATTCAGTGAGACGATGATAATGGTATCAGGTTTAAAATGTGGGAATTAGGTTGTGGGTGGGCAAGTATTTTGTTGGACTCGGGCCAAACAGTGGGAGGTTTCGCTAAAACAGATCGTAACAGACCAAAAGACAACGAAAAAAACGGATAACGACTACTACTTTCCCTTACAACCACAATGCATACACACCTTTATATCCTTTTATATTATAATACTACACCGTCCCTTTCTTCAGGGGCTACTCTTAATGGACTCCTCATCAATGCAATTTTTATATAAACAAACGGGGTCGTTTAGAAAGCCTGATGGGACTACGAGAACAGAACCCTCTTGGAATATTCTAAATAGCAAGGCAAATATAGACATTTATAGTTTACTCATTTATCCATTATCTCAATCATCAATTAAGGGGTTGTATGGAATAAGGGCGGATAACTAAACACGCCCTTGTAACCCTTTACAGGGCAACTTGTACTAAGTGTTTGATTTATCAACAACTCATATATCATATAAACGTATACTGATCTTGATTTTCATGGACAAACTTGACTGTTTTTTGTTTTAATTTTTAGTCATCAATTATATCAAAAGTGGATTTTTGTAACATTTTCCTATATATTATAATGATTATTGTAATAAATTGAAACTTTTAATACCAAGATAAGAATCATCATGTAAAAATAAGTAAAAAGACCATGTATGTAGGCTTAATTTCACTCTCATTGTGTATTGTATCACAAACATTATTGTAAATTATATATAATAAAGAAATTGTAAATAATAAAATATTTTGTTATTTTTAATAATTTTTATTAATGTATATTCGATGTCTCTTAAAAGTCGGTTGAAATTTCAACTATATAGTAATTGCTGCTCTATAAAGAGGTAAATCTTATCAACAAATTCGATAGATATATTGTAATAGGCATTTATTTACCTTTTACCTCAGTGAGACAATAATTCATCAAATAAAAGATCGAATGTTTTTTCAATAAACTGACAATTTTAGTATTGGTACGCCCTTATTCCACCTTGATCCTCAATTATCTTCAATCAAAGATTTAAAATTAATTATATTATTACAATTTTTAATAAGGATTTATTCCTTAATTCACATACATATATTATCAGTTTCATAAGGTCTTAAAAGCACATAAAATATCAAAAGTTAAAATGTGTACATACTATTTTTCCACACATTCTCAAAATGGCAAACTTTTATGATCCAAATCCTTAATTATCTTCAATCATAAATCCAATAATTTTAAGATAATATTAATGCAAAATTTAATAAAGCATTTTTTTATTCAAAATTAGACTTGACAAAGCTTATCTACTATCTATCTGTAAAAATAGCTGAAAGTTTTATTAAAATGATAAATCGTATCTACAAATATTATAATTTTCTTATAGTAACATATTTTGAATATTTTAATGGTTTAGCTTTCATTGAATGTACAGTTTTGTTATTAAGCTTCTGATATAAATATTATTATGTAAATATCTTTCTAAATCGTTTTGTGAATTTAACTAAGCTTTAATTGAATGGGAGTTGTCATTTGGGTGTAGGACCTTAATTAAGATTTTTCTTTGCTACTAATTAACAGAATATAGGGAGAAGCACTAAGCTCTGCCAATTTATTCCACCGATACAATTAAGATCCATATCGGAACTTTTGTAGAGCGTGAAAAAAGCTCAACAAACTTTTGGGTTGTGTCTTTTCAATTTCTTCTCCCTGGCGACTTTTTCGCGTCATTAATTAAGGCACCAAAGAAAAAATAGAAACGCTGGACCAGATGTGAAATTATTTCGCCTCATTCTTTCATTAAAAGTTATTCCCACTCGCTATTTGTCCACGATATTCAATACTAATCTAAAAATCTAATTAATAAAAAATAAATCGATTTTCATTTGTTTTTATTGTTCTAGTTACAAGTATTTTTCCCATACAAATTTCAACCATCAAATTTCATGTTATGAATCCTAGAAAAATTGTTAGTTTGTTAGTAACAATAACAGAAAGTCGTAGTCACACATTTTGAATTACAATTTTAAAAAATACAAAAAAAACCACATTACCGGTCATTTAAACCAGAATAATATTTTTCATTTTTAAATCGATAAAGAGAAAGAAGAAAACATATATTTTCAACATAAATACGAGCATTTTTTTCCACTGTAATATATTTTTAAATGACAATGTTGGTGCAAAAAATAAATGTATTTAGCTGTAATTCTCTTTTTATTATTTGATAAATTGTATAGTTCTATTCCAGTTTTCGGATATTAGCACTAACTAACTAATATTATCTTTGAAATTAGTTCATCTTTCCATTAATTGACCACATTCAACTATTCAACTAATTTCTCCCATGCATGAGAAATTTGATGTACCATTGTTGTGTAAATATCAGACAATTAAAATAAAATAAAATTTAATGTTATATTCGAATAATAACTTCAGAGACTACAAGTTAGTTAGAAATTACTCAGACTCTTAAATAATACTTCCACAAATTCCACAAAGGAGTCGATACTATCACCAATTTTCAATTTAATTATAAGGTGCAGTGACTTCCTATTAAACTAAGTTTGTATATGACTGAAGACCGAGACACAATGTTGGCATAAATTAGTATAGTAGCAGGTTTGGGCGCGTAGTATGCAAGGGGCATTGTTCAGACTCAGAGTATAATATAAATAGTGTAGCAAAATCGGTATCGGGACAATAATTGCATTGTCAAGTGGTATGAATAGGAAATAGGTTGAGTGTATGTAAATTGATGAGAATATTGTATAGTTAAAGTGTGTTGTGGAAGTATATGTATAGGAATGCTAATCTTGGATGCGCCATCTTGTGTAGTAGTGGAGCTCGCTTGGGAACATACAATATGGCTTCCGAGTGCACACCATGTCCACCTCATGCTGCATTCCACCTTCGTGCTTTTTGTGCATGATCAACCCTACTATCACTATCGTATGAGACAATTGCCGGCTGGGGATATTCCACAGGAGCCGCTTCCAAAATAAACTCGCCCAAACCTGCACCGTCCTGTTTAATTGCATCCACTTCATACAGCCGTACCTTACAATTATGAATATAAGTATTTAATATATTGAGGGACAATGACACCGCCCGCCGCTACGATGCTACGATGCTACGCCGCTACGATGCTACGATGCTACGCCGCTACGAGTCTAGATGCACTGGGCAGCATAACGACGTCTGGGAGGAAGCCTGGCCCACCGCAATCCCTAAACAAATATAGGCGGCTCTGTGCACATAAACCCACCCTGGACGACGATCACCACCCTGAGAACGAACAAGACTACCTTAACAACTTTACAGCCTCACGTGCCTATCTGACATCGCATTTGACCTCTAACTAATTATTATGCTTTTTATTATTACATTTCACTAAAAATAAGTCATTTGGATTTAAGTATCCATATGGACACACACATTTTGTACTTATAAATAATTCATTTGTATTTATTATGTATCATCAAGTTAAATAACCCTTAATACAATAATTAAAATCAAAATAATACTTCTAGTTTCTTAGTAAAAATCCGTGTCCACATGGAATTTGGGCCACTTAAGGTTTATTTTCACTTTAACTAATATTTTAATTTAAATATAAAGTTATATTATAACTTCAATGCTTTATTTATTTAAAATAATAAACAGTATGGTATTATGTAACGCACAAGTCATCATCGTTTTTTTTGATCCGGCGTTTTAACGGCTGATTTTTTTACAGTGAAATCCAACACAACATCCCCTGTTTTCTATTTTTTGTACATAATCATCATATCTGTTACTCAAAAATAAGTCGGTAAAGTTTGTTACCCAAAAACTGCTATCATTTAGTGACTTTTGAAATGATTTAATAAAGGTACATTTTTCTCTTTGACTGATGTACCGCAAAACAATAAGTATGACAATGAAAAGCAACCAACAACAACATATCTTCTAATAAAACTTGTAATTTTGAGAGATGTATCAATTTTATATTTAATATTTCAAATCACCTAATATTTGGCATTGCCCGATATTAGGTTTTAGATTTTTAGCATTTACAAAATAATATATTATATTTTGAGCTGCCTTGTGGCCCAGTGGTTAGTGTAACGGACTCCAAGGTTCGATTGACGGTGACAGCAAAACGGTTTTTAGTCAAGTCATTTGGTACATCTACTAGATCTGAAGGACTCATTGCTGTGTGGTGGCCAGGGAAACCACCTCTAATAAATTTTCCCGTAAAGGCCACAGTGGCCTGGCCAATCCCTTTCAAATGGACTCCCGTCAATAGGGAAGGCGTCACGGATTTTTTTTAAAAAAATCTATATTTTTCATAAACATTAAAACAATATAATGTTATTTTGTTCATATAATTTTACTCATTTATAATGTTTTAATATAATCAATCTTAATTACATTACAACAAACCAACAATGCCATAAACTTTTCAAATTAGGATGTCGCTACAGTGAATAAGTCACAAAAACATTGCTTGTAGTTGTGATGGAATAATAAATTGTTTGGTTGTTTCAGGCTTTTGTTCCTTTTGATCGTCAGCCATAAAAAGCTATCCGACAGCTTAAAAACGTTCAACCACAAAACGGATGTGTAGATATATTTTTTGAATTATTTTCGACGAACGTCCAATTCATCGCCGTTGTGTTGAATTGCCTGAGAAAAACAACATATTTGGTATTGACTAGAACAGAACACAATTTTGGACAAATAGCTCCAGGGAGATGGCATAGCCGTATATAAAAACAACCCTGTGTGTGCTTTATAATAAATGTATATATTGGAAGAGACAGCGTGACGAAGGTATAATTGGGTGCGCTGTAACCCAAGATAAGAATAAATATACCTTTATTAATAAATTATTTGTAACCTGTAATTAGTATTCTATCCTTTCACTTTTAATCTTGCAAGCAATCCCTTAGTAAATGAGAAAACATATATATTGGTTGAATTATTCTAAGCTACATCGAATATTTTTTTGGAAACGATTATTATATAAAATTGCACGCACAACCCACGCAAAACAATTTTAAAACACATTAATTCCAATATTAATTGCTCCGTGATAACGAAACAAGTAATCTGGGATACAATGTGTATTGTTTCAATTTGATTTCTATCGGGGTGTTAACAATTGATGGGGATCATTATGAAAAGCTCAGCTTTACGTTCACGCGATAGAACGCTTTGGGGTAACGACTGTCCGTTTGGTCGAAGATTTAATATAATATTATGTTGTGGGGTAATGTAGCATTGTAGGTGAGTGGGATCATCCCTTAAAGGGGATATGCGTGAGCTACGCCATTTCGGAATGGTGTGAAAAATAATCATGACAGCCTTTTCTTGTTCAAAATATGCTACGCCATGCCACCCTCCCCTATACGTGTCAAATCACCATCCTGCTTTGTCTTGAAACACTCCAAAATACACTTAATATTTCGTTGAAAAACACATTTGATATTAAATTTACGCATGGGAAATATTTGTTCAAAATGCCTTGTAGTAAGACTATGGCCAGTGATGGAAATAGTAGTGAAAAGTGCTGTTCACGGGGAAACGGTTCAAGTTTCCAAAAGCCTGCTGTTGCTCTGAATTTGAAACGATTTCATGATACTTTTGCTGTTACGGATATTCCCCAAAGTGTATTTTCATATAAAAAATAAAAATACCTCGCGAGTTCTATTAAAAACAATAATAGTATTATGAATGTTTATTATGATTTTAAATTATTATTGGGTAAATGGGATGATTTTTTAACTATTTAGTGTTGAAAATATCTATTATTTATTTAAAATAAAATTCAATATCGTCGGGTTTTCTAGTGAAGAGACAAACAACAATTTTTTTAAATCCTAATAGATTTTGATTTACAATATATATTTATATAAGATTTATTTTATGAACCTTATATGAATTTGAGTTAATTTATTGCGTTCAAATGGAGATTTTTTTCGGTACTTAAGAATATTTACAATATAAAATTAATATTTTGGAGTTTAAGAAAGTCGATGATATGAGAGATAATTTACCTTATTTTAGCGAAGAGTTTTTAAGATAATTTTTGATATGTTATGGTGTTGAAATTTTATCAAAATGAGATAAAATATGTACATATTTTTGTATAAAATAATTATAATTGATTACTCAGGTGAAAATTATAGGTATACACATAATACTAAAATAAAATGTAACAAGCACGAACGAACCAATTGTTTTCGCATATTAATAAAACAGTTCAGATTTGTTATTTTATATATAATATTGTTAGTATTTGTATAGTATAGACATTTTGGTAGGGGATGGTGGTGAAATTTTGTTTGGGCACGTTCGACTTTTACAGACGATACTGCCGTAAATATAATTTGAAAATCAACGAGGGTGCATTCTATAAGTATTCTCTTTTACCAGAAAAATATTACTATAACATAGTCTATAAGAGTCCAATTAAATTGTGTGTTTCCGACATATTAATAAGGAAACGAGTGAAATGTATAGTATATTCGCAAAGTAGATACTCATAATAATTTATTTTCATGTCACGTAGGGGTTAAACGTCGTCTCAATTACAGACCCAAGGGTCCATTTTTGTCAGACGCGCTCTGCCAACAAACACAGCCATTTTTAAATAATACAATTATACGTGCTACACTGATTTTATATTTAAAGGAATATTGTAATATACAATGTATGACGCGCTCTAAGTGCAGGTGAAAGTTTATTTTTGGACGAAAGAGCTTCGGGATATGTTTGTGAGAATATTATGAAGGCGATAGCTTGAAAATGGCTGAGTTCACAGTTGAAAGTTATAAATTAAGGCATAATTCACGAAAGTGGATAATCAAGCAAGTTGTGAACAAAACTCTTCACTTGCACATAATCCACTAAATACTTACTAAACTGCACACTAACTTCACCATTTCTATAATTTATGTCCTTTAAACGTCGAAAAGACGTCATTTTGACCAAAATAACTATCAAAATTTGTGTTTTTTTTTTTTTTTCCGATTAATTATGTTATAACTTTAATTACCAATTAATTGTACTCCATATTGCAATAAGTTAGTCTATAAACTTAATATTGTAACATCTAATCACAATATATCAAAACATATATTTAATAAAGGAATTGTATAAAAAAACAATAAAATAAAAATAAAAAAAATATTATTCACAATAAGGGAAAGAGATTGTAAAAATCATCTGAAACTGATATCTAAACTGTTTAAATTCCTTCGACAACTAAAAATAAAATGTTATGTAAAAATGATTTTTTTCAATGAACAATTAAAAAAAATTACGAACTTAATAAGCGACTATCTCGCTACATTATCATTATATAATATTTTTAATTAATTTAAATAAACCAATAACAACGAAATTTCACCGAATATTGCACCGAATGATAAAAAAGCACGTCCACCGTTTTGAATGTCATTTTGTATGGAGCAAATTCAAATAATTCTAAAAATACCAAAATTTTGTTTAAAAAAATATACAAAATTCAATTATATAAAAGCAAGGAGTGAATCCATTAATTTTAAATAATTATTTCAGTTGAGGCATGTAGTTCCATTACCACAAACTGAAAGATATATTTAATAAAAATAAGCAAAATATTTTGTTTCATATTTTATATTTAAAGTAGAAATATATAAAAAAAAGTTTGTAATTTCCACTATATTTAATATTAACATACTCACTTTATTAAAAAAGTATAGAGTGGAAATAACAAACTTATTTCTTTAAATAATTATGGAATTCCATCAAATATTCGACACGATTAATAATATAAAAAAGGTAATGAGTCACTACAGAGCATATTTATATCAATTTAATCCCATTATATAATGTTTTAATACCTGCATCAATTAAAATAAATATTATTTTAAATGTGTATTTATATGAGGGGCACTTGTGGGTGTTTTGTATAATAAATAATAAGAATAGAATGGTGTTCAGATAGAGGAGTGTGGTTCGTGGGTGCAATAGTGGTGAAATCACAATGAATTGTGGTTGATAAGGGAAGAGAGGGCGAACAAACTGGAGGAAGCTTTTTGATTTATAACTAACAATGTACATTGCTATAATAATATTACTGTTGTTATATCATTCCACATATAATGCATAACGACGCTTCTTTATTATCTCCGTACTCTTTGATAACACCACCTGTGATAACACCGCTACTTGACACTTGTAAATATTCAAATAAAACATTATATTTCATTATTTAATATAGACTAACAGTAACACACACCAATATCAAAGTCAAAAAGAAAAAGTCCTGCTATATTGATTGTGTGCAATCTTGGTTATGTTACGTTGAGATCAGTTGTGTTGTGTAGACGCCCCAATTTTATAATGAATAAAAAAACACCACAACAATAATATTTATCTACAATATTACAGGCAACTCAAAATTTAGCTAACATATTATAAAGATAAATCTATTTTATGTGTGCGCCAAAATATTCGATAATATTAAATATTACAATAAAAAAACGCTAAACTGTCAATTTGTAGACACATCATTGTGTATATAAACTATCGAATTGTGATTGTATATTATTTTAACTTTGTTACTATTTTTAAATAAATTTTTAATGTCACAATTTAATTAATATACATTGTAAGTATGCTATGTTTTTTTAATGATAACAATTTTAAGATAACAGTTTGAAAATCTCCAGTTATTAATAATTTATGAATGAGTATATGATGTTAGTATCGTATGGCAACACTTGTTCGTTGACATGTAATTTTTTTATAAGAAAAATAATTTGGACATTTTTGTTTTTTGTGTAGTCGTTTTGAAATAACATTAAAGCCTTTAAAATATCTGACGTTCAATCAAATGAAAAGATTTATAACTACAGATTTTAATTTATCATAAAAAAATTGTATCATGATTTAAAATGTATTGTTTATAAATGATAATATAGTAAAAAATAAAATAAAAAAGATGTGTCAGAAGTGGGATTCGAACCCACGCCCTCAGAGAGGACCAGAAGAGCTCATCGCCTCAGTTATACTGAGTAAGGTTACACCTTGAGTCTGGCGCCTTAGACCGCTCGGCCATCCTGACATGTGATAACCACGACAATTATAACTGATCAGTTAAATATATATCTTAATAATAGATTTAATAATAAATCACATTTTCTTGCATTTGTTTATTTAGTATCTGAGGGAATTCTGGAAATTCAATTTAAAATCGCAGCATAGGCATTTCTCGAATGAGGCAGCTTTGCAGTAGCTGAAATTGCATTATGGATAATATCTTTATAAAAATATATTTCAACTTCAAATAACTTACTCCGAGCGAAGAATGTTTTTTTATTTATAGGATTAAGCATGCTGCTTATTTCTTTAAAATTTATTATTATAATTATTATTTCTTTTTGAATTTTAATACACGTTATCGGATAAATGATTTATAAAGTAGTTATAATATCTTACACCTTATATTATTGTCGTTATCAATTAACTTGAGACTGAAAGAAACGTTTATTTTTAGATAGTAGCATAGTAGCATAGTATAATAGTTGTTAGCATATTTTTAGCTTAGTGGGTTAATTGTTTTAAAAATAGTACAGAGCATTTATAATTTTTAATATAAAGTATAATTTCCATGACCACCTTCTACACTACTACACTTTGTTTAAGTAACTTATATTTTTTTTTATTTATTTATTTATATATGTATAATATAAAGTAAACAAAATAAATATATAAAAAATTTAATGGATATTTTATTATAATCTGTCTTCTTATTATAGTCTTCTTCTTATGAATGAAGTTTTACTACACATGGTTACAAATATTGAAGTCATGGGTTTAAATCCTCCTCAAATTGAAAAATAAATAAAATTTGTTCAGCTATTTCGACTACGAGATAATTAGCGATAATGGTAATAAAATACAGGTGTACTCCAATTTCCTGGATGAATAATAATAACGATGAATTTATTGAGTACAGCAACTGTAAAGTAGATAACGGATAAGTTAAAAATTCAAAAATGAAATAACACACAAAAATATAAATAAATAAGCGGTTCCATACACATTCAGTACAGTCGAACCTTACTTTCAGCGGTATTCACTAAAATGCATAAATTATAGTGTCTATAGTTCTGTCACTCTTACTTGAGTAAAGGATCTGTCAAAATGGGGAATTCCAGCTATCATTGTCAGATTAACAGGTGGATTACTCGATTTTAACAGTGTCACTACAGAATTCAATTATTCCAGCTGTCAAAACCAAGTAATCTAGCTGTTACGTTGTACTCTCCACTTTGACAGATCCTTTACTTCAAAACTATAAACAAGTGAATACCACTGATAGAAAAAAAACTTTTATTAATCCATTGATATAAACATTAAATATCGCATTGCATATGAATAAGTCGTGTAGCCAGTTTATTGTTGTATTCTTCTCTCCTATTCGATAAAGGCATAAGTGTGTCACACATTTCTAGTGACCACTGAGAGTGGTCGTGACAATATTTTGCCGATTAAAACGCAATAATATTTTAAACATGTTAAAGAAGTTCTCATTGGTAAAAACTAAGCCTAGATGTATTTGAGTGTATGTTTGAGTCCATATGACATATAGTAACAATTCATTTACTCATTTTACTATGAAATATAACTGAAGAAATGCAGAGACATGTTTACACTATAATGTTTGCCAGTTAACTCATGTTTTGGCCACTTGATCCACTTGAACTAAACACGCATTTAGCCACTCATCTTATGTTTATATCTTTGTATAAATCATTTGTTACGCATTAATGGAAAATGAAAACAATTATTAATGTCAAATATAAGTGATAGTGGTATTAAACCGTGTACCCACTTGAAGCGTCATATTACATCTGAAACGGGAGGGGAAAGATTAAAGGATGAAACCTTGTAATATATTGTATAATATATATATTTTAAAATGTATAAAGCTGGTGCAGCGTCTGTCGGGTGGCAAAGCTTAAATATAAATGTTAAAGAGAAGCTCCGGCAAAGAAATCAGATGACCGGCCAAGCGCAAAATCCAGGGTTCTTAGAGGTAAGTATTTCCATAGCTCGGTGGTATGTACTCTTACTTACACTTCACATATACGCTATTCCACAATTGAGCTCGGCCGAATTTAACTTTTAATTTGGTGCTATTTTTTCAGACTATGGCTGTGGCGAGAGATTTCTCTCGGCACATTTGTTACGAAGTTCTGCGATAGTGCTAAATCGTATTACCGTAATGGTTTCCGATGGAGTTTACTTCCCTCCTCGAATAACATCCCCTTCTCACTCTCACCCTCTCTCTCTCTACAATACCAATCTTTTCACATTCTCTGTGTTTCTCGCTCGACCACGAAATCCACGGATTAATTACTTTCACAATGAAGAATTCCACCGTTTATCGAGTATGTTTTCGACTGGAAGCCCCATTACTTACATACTTTCAGTCCTCATGAAAAACAAACTAACTGATATTATTACAATTCAACTATTCGATTTGATTTTGTAACTTGACAATTTGTACAAAAAATCCATTGGTAGAATTTTATACAGAGTGGACTTAAATGAGAATATTTTAAAGGGTGGTAGGATATCGCAAATATGTATAAGCAAAAAAATATATGAAATATTTGTTCCATAAAATATCTTATACTACTGAGTACTTCACAAAAACAGCGAAGCTCGATTCCATAATATTTTTTAATTTTTTTTCACTTATTTCTCCCCATTAAATATTCTCTGTTAATTTAACTCCACCCTGTGTATAATAACGCAATTGTTAAATAGTAATCTGTCAATTTATAAATATCTACTCAAAAATATATGGTAACCCAAAAATTGTATCTACAAATTCTTGATTTTTTTATATATTAACGATCCTTTAATACAATAATATAAGTAAAATAAATTTAATTTTGGAAATCTTTCTAGGTTTTGAGCACATTCCATTTTTTTATTTATTTTTGATTTTGTGTAAAATGCAGATGTAAATATTGAAAAAAAAAAAATTATTGATTAAAACTATGTTTTATTATTATTTTAAAGGGTCAGTAACACAAAAATGTAATTAAAAATTTATTATAAATATTAATTCCTTGTTTTTGACTGTCATTTTGATTGTATAATTAATATTCTGATAAACTTAAAACTTGGGTTACTGGTGTAAAACTAAGTGTAAAAATTCCATCAAAAGTTGATACTTAATGCTGAAGAATTATAATTAAAGTAATAAATTTTGATAATAATTACAATGCCATATTACTTTCTAAGAAATATTTATCGAGGTGATAATAGTTACATCTTGATTAAATTGAGTATATTAAAAGCCATATAATGTCCAGTTGATGGCGTCGCTTGATATTGGTCATAAAAGTGAACAATGAACATTTATTATTATTACAGTATCTTGAGCACTGTGTCATATAAAACCAATTGCCGATACATTATATAATTTACTAATCGAGTTTTAAATTTTATATAAGGTGTTTTATTAGGTGGGGCTTTTTTACGGGCAAGATGGTTTTAAATAAGTAATGAAAGTAGGGAGAATTGCGGCAACAGCGTGCGACATCTCATAAAAATGCACGGCAATTAAAAATGGAGAAAAACGGTAGACCGTAGGAGGTTGTAGAAAAAGGGTGGTTAAGGGACCATAAGAAGGGTGGGCTTTTTTTACATTGCTAGTCTGAAATTTATTGCCAAGGCTTAGTATGTCCAGGCATCACCAACTACAGGTGGAAAATAATCTTGAACAAACATACTATGAAAATATTACCATACAACTATCTAGTACTAAATACTACAATCCTGCATTCATTAAAAAAAATATCTGTTAAGTTATTGGACAGCTCTGATATATTTTAATTCAATATGGGAATATCTAACGAGAATATTATTTTTACCAGTTACTCAAGATCAGTTTATTGACAAATCAATATTGATAATTCTTTATTTGATTTGAATTTTACACGGTCGATATAATACAAAACATCTTATTAATTAGACTTAAGTGTACAGAATATAAATCATTTTACTTTGAAGTATTGATGACTATTTTTACATTAATATTAGTTTCACATTAACAGGGAGTCAAAGGGAAAAAGTCTGTATTTACAAGCCGTTGCGACAAAATGTACGATTAATTATTAAAACAATGGAAAAATAGTTTTACATAAAAATATTGAGCATCAGTGTAAAAGTTTAATATGCAATAAATTGATGTTAAAATTATTTAAAGTATAATATTTTTTTCGCTATTATTTTTAACTTGACCCTTATTTTTAAACAAGTTACCAAATATTATAATACGCATAATATGTAAAGACTAATTTGGAAACAAAATAAAATCATAAAATATGTTTGAATTAATGTACATTTTATTTTATTATTGTTTTTATTTAGATTCGGTTCAGATCAGAACGACAGCTTTTTGTCAGCGACACTATTTGGCGGCTAGTAGTGTTCGATAAATACCCTGATTCGTCACTTTCTCGGGTCTCGTCGGGTTGAATACATAATTAAGATATCTGATTAACATTAAATTGGTTCTTTGTTTATTGGTAAAATATTAAAATTTTAGGACTAAAATCAGTAGAATTATAAAATACGAGCTTGCTTGTAGTTATTTAGGATTTCAACCAAATCAATTTAAATATATATTATTACTCGGGGCTCTTAGAGATATAATCTAGGCGGAAGTCATCGAAGGTAAGTTTACTCCCTGGAAGTAGATTTTATCGGGCAGTGATTTCACACTTTCTGTCTCAATTGAAACTTCCATTCGGAACAATGGTAAATTAACTTGGCAAAAAGTATAATTCAAATTCAGCAGTTTAGCCACAACGATGAAACGGAATTAATGACACACGGTGAAAGCTCATTAAGTATAACAGGCTTTGTAGAACAAGTGTAGAAAATATGGTCTTCTAGCTTTGAAAATCCATTTCCGAATTGGTTCGAATGCATTGTGCGAAGTCGGCAATTGAAAGCTGCGAACTCTACCCTCGTGGTTTTTTACAACTCTTTCATTCAACTCGCTTTTATTCGACTATTCGATTGAAAAATATTTTTAATGTTACTTCATCTGAATATGCTATTCATGAAACCGAATTTAAACTGAAAACTCATCAGAATCCATGCTTTTTAACCAACCTCTTCGAACGGGAATACTTTTATGCAGCTATTAACAAGTGCAAAAAATAATTATTTGTCTGCATCTAACTTAGAAGTAAATTAATAAATTTTCCTGTAAAATCTCTTGTGGTGGTTTTATGATACTTTATAATTATTTAAATTTTCTTTACGATACACATTTAGTTTTATCTGAAAAATTACCTTTGTACTCTTGAGCAATGATGTATTCTTTATACATTATTGGTCAAGAGCAGAGTTTATTAGTATCTTTTTAAGGACATAAAAATAAATTAATCTATTATAATTTTTTAAATAAAAATCAAAAGCCCAGTAATAACATAATATTTGATATTCTAAATTTGACGGTATTTTGTTAAGAAAATTAAAACGAAAATTCTACTATTTTCACAATGTTTGAAATAGTAGAATTTCGTTTTAATTTATTGATGATTCCAGCAAGCACAAGATTATAATCTTAATTGATGGGTATTGAATTGAAATAATCAAAAAACAATTACAAAAATAAATAACTCATTATACTACAACTTGGTGGATATTATTTAGTGTATTTAATTTTATTTTGTGTAAAAATTGGTTTACCTATTTATATTACAATATATTTATTGTTGTATAGAAAATTGCTGACTTATTATACTTAGTCGAATATTAACTTTACGGTGTTGATTTTATTTATATGTAAATATTTATTAATTGAAATAAATTATTAAGAACATAATGGCCTACCTACTCTGTAAAACCACATGTTTGATTGCAGCTTTTTGTAATGAAATATTTAGTAGGTTAAATGTGAAGTTGGATATAAAATAATAAAGCACTCAGTTGTAATGGAGTACCTAAATGTGTTGAAACGTTATCTGTCGGTTTTCGATTTCAAACCTCAATTTACTCCTCTTGTGAGCTTTAACTGGAGAGTCATTCAAGTTCGATCGATATCAATTAAGACCACGGCACAATGTAATATTAAGCTTAAGAGTTAGAAATATTGTAGGATTGGTGATAATGTCCTTTTAGTATATATGTACATGTATATAAAGACCGCAAAAGTTTAACACTAGACGGTCAAATAAAACTTTGGTGGACGTATTTACAGCCTTCTAGGCTTTCGCCACTTAGGGAGATCAAACGAAGTGTAGCTACAAGCTGCCTTCCCTTTTACTATAACTACTATCATACCACAGCTACTATAGCTAGACCTTCTGCAAACATATCAACCGTAACTGAAATCAATCTCACTGAAAGCCGTCTGCACTGAAAACTATTGCCAACTCGAATTATTTCACCCTATACCCGATGACCTTTCTGCCATGTTCCATATCGACAAAATACATTTATTACAAATACACCCTTCTAGAATAAAATTTATTTTAAAATTCACTTATTCGTGTTTAATACAATTTAATAATGAAAGGGGCAGATGTCAAATTTTAATATAAAATGAGCTTTTTTGTTAATAATATGCCCGGTTAAAAAGATACCAATATTAGTCCAATATTAAATGACATCTTCCTCTTTCTTTAAGGTTGCGCTTATATAAATGCATAAAATTTAATATAATTAAAAAAACTTATTCAGATAATTACCGAAAATTGTCCCATTTTTATTTATTATCGAATCTACAATGCTTAATTGTATCAAGTGTAAATATTTTTTTATTTGCTTGTTTTCATACATTTTTATAAACCTTTTTATTTGGTCATAAATTCATTCATAATGCACAAAGTGTAATTTTTTTTCATAAAAAATATGTTTTTAAAATATGAACTTTATTTTTAAACTTTATAATGTGTAATTTTTTCACATAAAACTATGCTTAATTGAACATCGTTTTTCCTAATATTCACTATAATCTCATTTTATAAAATGTCACTTTTCTTTTTAACCGACGATATATGTGTAAGATAATTATCCTTAGAGGACTACTATTAAATTAGATTTGATTATATTATATTAAGTTTTTTACCTTTTTTACATACACTTTATATACTTTATTTTTCTTTATTTTCGTTTATTTTGTATATTATTATTCTATTTTTTGTAAATGTAAATATGTACCAAATTTCCCTTAAAATAAGGAATTATGTTAATATACAATTTCACATAGAGATGTAGGTTCTCTGGTATTCCAGAGAACTGTTTTCTCTTATTTAATAAAATAAAAAAAAAAATAATTGAAAAAAAAATATCGCCAAGATTTTAAGTTCAAATGATTTCATACAAATACAACCAAAAAAAACATTTTTGATAAACATCCCTTAAGTTTATTTACCCATAATAGTTAATTTTTTTTTACATTTTAAATCGATGTATTTACACTTTTTTGAAATCGTGTATCTTTATTATTTTTATATGCCTTAATGATTTAGATTTTCAATACCCGGGGAAGAACAATTATATTATTTCATTTTATAAAAAAATGCACATCCAATCAGGGTTTGTCTCTGATTGATCAAAAGGTCCAAGATTCGTTTATAAAAAAAAATAAGTGGTCGTTTCGTTCATTATTATTTCACTTTGCAATATATTGTTTTTATAAGTAATACTGATTAAGAGTGTTTGGCGCGAGAGGAGAATTTTGCAGTGTATTCTTTGTACAGACTTCACTTGGCCATAATTCGATATAACTGGAAACAGATGGCCGTGTCTTCTGAAAAGACAAATGTTTGCACAGAGGCATTAGTAAAAAATGTGTTTCTGTATTTGTGATGGCAAGAGGCCATCTGAGATTGGCTTTTTGATTTGACAATCTTTGGAGGCCGTTGAAATCGTGACCAGGAATATAATCTAAATGCACTACACAACCCGTATATTTGTGTAATATATTTTTTATTTTCCTAAGAGGGTAGCAGATGTAGTATTATCAAGATAGTCAAGTACTCGTAGCAGTCCTTCGTCGGTTTAATCCATAAACAGGCAAAACGTAAAGCCTCCAACCAACCGTAAATATGTAACCTAACAACCTGTAACGCTTTCAAAATACCCACACTTTAAAATTGTGCTTCTCTACCCGAGCGGAAATTACTACACATCCCCAACTCAAAGCTCAATCTAACCATTCAATATCGTTGCACAAAGGAAGCCCATTTAAATCCTCTCCATCAAGATTGAAAATATCCAAAATGTATTTAGTCACCAGATTCATACTCATACCACCCATGCATATTCCCCATTTTGCAAAATAATCTGTATCTCAATCGATTAATGTAAAAAAGTATTCAACAATCCGCTTTTTATATGACACCACCGATCAAGATTTTGGAATAATCTGATGAGTTTATCAGACACTAATTGTCTCACACTCAGACTCGTCTGTTTGGCCCGCCATCTTGATATTTATTACATACAGTTGTCTGAAAGCTTCTTATCGGGCGGTAACAGATTATGCGGTATTTTCTGAATACTCATAAATCATTGATTTGTTGATATTCCATAGCCCATTCCATATTTAATTTTATTATAAAAGATAATTGAAATTATCATATTTATTTATACGCCTCGATGTTTTTTTAAATCTTTTCTTTATATTTTTCAAATATGGCCCAAAAACTCAGTTTTAAAAATTTGGTTTGGTTAGATTATTACTTATTATTCACTTCATAAGATAATCGAGATTATCTGATACTACCGAAATATTAGCAGGCCATACAACTGAATTTATAAATATCAAGATGACGGAGCAAGAAGATGAGTTTGACTGGGGCAAAATTGTCATCAAGAGTAACAAAAGTAATGAAGAGCGATAATCTTTATCGAGAATTCACAAGAACTGAAGAATTGAGCGCCCTTAAAAAATAGTGTTGTTTCACTCAGACTCATATTCTAGGTCTGCCATCTTGATATTTATACATTCAGTTGTATGACCTGCTAATATATCGGTGGTATTGGGTGATCTGGTGGGATTAGAACCCATGACCATAGTAGTTATAGCCACGTGGTTTATCACAGTAATTCCAATATTTAAAAAAATATAATTGTTATTGTGTGTATATGATTTAAAATAGGTGTTTTCTATCAAAACCATATCAACACAAGAAAGTAGTAAAATAATAAAAACTGAGATTGTTTGCAGCATTCGTCATATATTAAAAATAAATACAATAAAGTCGCCATTCATTGTTGCGGGTCCGACTTGGCAAACTATCAAAAATATGATTTTATTTTGAGATAGCATAACGTGTACTAAAATAGTCGCAGGTGATAAATATGTTTTGCTAAGTAATTGATGTTTTTGTATGGATATTGGATATGGAAGTAACATGGATATCGCATGGTTTGGTTTGAATATAAAGAATCCATTTTGATGGGGCTGTAAGAAATTGCAAGAGCGTGATGCAATCCTCTTTTATGCTACTACAATATTATCTAGAATATATTACTCAGAGATAGTATGTTTCTATAATATCGAATAGTTGTGGGTGTATTTTTAACTGTTTGGCCATTGCAAACAAATATAGCTACTATTTCAATATGTACTGTGTTCTGTTTGCTCATCAGCCGCACAAAATAATTAAAAACGCAAGGTAGTTTATTGTACAATTTACCTATTAGAATCGAGGTGGCTTTCAGCGAGATGATGTATAGTCGTAATCATATTGAAATCATTATTGTGGTTTTCCTTATATATGTATAATATTATTTAGTAGTGCTCTCGTATTTGTTGGCCACCCTTTGTTGCAATGTCCGCTCCACTTGGCTCAGGTATTACCCACATACAATCAGTTCTCCTCAACTATAACTAGTTTTATGTATTTATTAAAAAATAATATTATAAATCAAGCAAAAAAAACAGTTTTCCTACAATTCTTAATATCTTTCATGTGCAGTCCTTGATTTCATTGATGATCACTTTATGATAAGCCATATTAGAATATATTTAAATAAGACTATGGAATTAGTTTTAACGTTATTCAAAGGCTTTTTTTTTAAATAAACCAAGGTTTTTTAAATATTTTTTATATTCGTTATTTCAAAATATGATAATTAATAAAGAAAACCATAATATATAAGAATTTTTAATTTACAGTTAATCGTAATAAAAATCGTCTTCTTAATTTAATTTGGAAAATCATCACTAGTAGAATTATTCACTAATTCCACATCTATCGATCATGATTAATCAATTTAAATAAATTTCATTTTATATAAATTATATACTTATAAATTATACATAGATATGTAGAGTTTGATATAATATTGTATGTAAAAGTTACCTACTAATTTATTTAACTACTGGTTTATTTATTACATAAACAATAATCATAAAACTAAATAAAAATGCCTTTTAAAGGTCTAGTATTTTTAAAAAAAGAATAGACTTTTAAAATACTAAAATTTATAATAGGCTTTTACGGTCTCAGAATCAAATGCTCTCAAATTTATTTACATCATTTTTTGAAATTTTGGTTATAAGGTATTCTCTTAAACCTAAGTTGTAAAGTTTTATTATCAAAATATCGTAAATTTATTTAATTGTTCTTAATCTTGTTGTCAAAGTTCTCAAGAAAGTGTGCGTCTTTTCTGCTTCGATTTGATTCATGAAATATTTGGGACATTTTGAATTTTAGTCCCAATAATAACTACTAGGCAAGTTATTCTAATATTTAATGCTTATATTATTGATTTATATAAAATCATGGTCATTTTACACATTCATAAAATAAAATACTGTTATAACTTTGTGAATGGATATTGAGAGGGTATTTATTATTGGTAATAATTGCGAATAGTTTGTAACATCTGCAATAAAGAATAATTGTGGCACAGGCTAGCTTATCAGTAACTTAAGCCCCGGCAGTCCTAGCCTGTTTCTATACATCTGTGTATAAGTTCAAATAATATTATTATTCGAGTCTGTGTGAATAGAGCCTAGTTTATCCTCGATATGAGCTAATCCGCGTTTTATTGCCGGGAATACTCCATAATAATATTGCGCTAGTCTTTCATACATATATTAAATATATACCTTGATTAATTTCAATCATATTATTATGGCACAAGATACGAGCCTGTTTTGAATGTGTGACAAAATCGTGTTATTGCTCTGTTTATTTATTTTTTATTACGGTCGAGCCACAAAAATAAACCAATAAACCATCTTTGCCGAACCGAACCCCTCTTTATTGATATTTCAGCTATAATGCCGACACAATCTTACTATAATGACATGAAGCATCAAAATATAAATATATACACATTTATAAATACATAGGGCAAAAAAATTGAATGATATAATTATCATTTGCAGTTAGACATCTAAACTAAGGGTCTCGCAAAAATAAAAGAAAATTACATTATTTAACTAATTTCACACTTAATATCGCCTATTAGTGGCAAACATCTTTATTTCATTAAAACCATTTACACTCGATACTAATTAGAAAAAACAATTTTGTAGCTTAAACTTTAAACATTTTTATATTTAAATTGGCTAAAAAAGTTCTTAATATTTTAATATTATTTTCGAGACGCCCCATTTCCTCATTAAATATTCTCAATTTTCCACCTTTGATGATCATACTTTTTAAGCATATAATAATAAGTTGCTGTCATGACCATATTATTCTAAATAAAAAACTGCAAACACTTGTTTGTAATATTTCTGCCATACAATTAAAATATTCTCACTGAAAGGGTTAAAAGCACGTTGTAATTTAATAGTATTTATTTTTTTGTTTCAAAACACAAACGTATCTACAAATTTACATTATAAAAATATTCTGATATAAATATGCAACTTGGGTTATAATTATTTGTGATTTCCAAGAGTACAACTATATATTTAATTAAAAAAAGTATTTTTCATCAATTACAGCACGAATATAGTCCATTGAAATATTAGCTTATTAAATTTTTGGGATTGGATTATTCAATATATGTATACTTATTAAATTTTATTACGCGGGCGCTATAGGGTCAAATTATATCAATTTTAATTAATCTGGATATAAAAGTTTGTTTTATAATTGATGCGAAAAGGCATATTATAAAAGTAACAATGGTGTTGTGTAGTCGTGTATAAAATGTGGTCAATATTAAAAGACCTTCGTCGCTTATTATTAAATTCCAACGTGGCCAAATTACACGGACGCCCATAAACATGTCCACTTTTCCTCGGCGAAAATTACCAACGATTTCATTTGTGAAATACCAATCGATATTCGACACGAAAGACCACCCTGAATATATACATATTTTACAATAAAGGTTTTATATATTGAGGGCTTGATAATTGAGTAATTGTAAGTATGACATTGTGTTGGCAGAGAATGGGCTGTGTGCCATGAAGATGGTTCGTCTTTCAACCCTTAAAGCCTTACATAGTAGAGAAAGCATCCCTTGGCACTGCCAACTACCACTACAAGGTACTCACTACTTCTCTTCCCAACACACACACTCTGTTTCTGACAACTCAATATTGTGCCACAACTACTCGTTCAATAATGTGACATAATATTATTTAATTAACATATGAAACAGTAGTCAAACGTGTGTAGTTTTTGCATACAATTGCACGCAGGAAATGTGTGCTCATTCTGCTTTTCATCTGATTAATCGACCAATCAAGCCTCAAATTTGTTTTCAGACTATTCCGACCATCATTGACACTTTCCTATTTACTATTAAACTACTACACTAATCAAGCCCCGTGGAATTTGCAATTAAATTAAATTGAAGACCTTTTTGAAATTATAGTTAATAAAATTTACATTAATAAAACACATATGCCACGTTACAATAATCAATATATTTCTTTATCAAGATAATTTTATTGATTTGTTTTTAACAGCTGCTGTTTTGTTCGTCGTGGTTTTCAATTATATAATGTAGGTAAAAATGTAAAAAATAATATCGTACTTACTGCATTTCAACCAGTTTTCTTATAAAATTTTAAATGTCGCTTACCTGAAAATAAAAAAAAGAACAATAAAGTAATTTAGTTTTAAAAAAATACATTAATAATAGTAAACAAATAAAACTTTAAAAATATTTAACTTACGTTTTCAATACATCGATACAATTTCATCAAAAAAGATTGTCAGCTTGAATAATATTTAATTATAGAAGAAACTTTAGAATAAGTGGTATTTTTAAAAACAACCTATAAATTATTTAAAAATCATTATTCACCACTAAGATAAATTAAAAAATAAATCCCAAATCCAGTTAGAAAACCGTTTTTGGTACATTGTCGTTGGAAGCATAATTATATTATATCAAAGTTTAGGAAAATTTAATGAATAAAAGATATTTTATAATCAAATATCACCAATTAGGTTTTATAAAATTCGTTATAGCCGACATTTGAAAAAAATATATGAATATGATACTGAGCAGTTTAAAGTAGACAATGTCTCAAAACAAATAAATTAAAGCACTTATATGAGAAGATACAATTAGTTTATGTAATATAACTATTGGTTTTAATTAAATTTAGCTATAATAGCTGTGTAATGGTTGTTAAAAGTGGGCAAACAGAGTCACATAAAATGGGAAACGTAATTTGCGCAAATGGAAAACGAATTGGTCGTGTATGAGAACTGTTGTATTGTATTGTACATATTATGTACTACGTGACTTTAAGCCATAAACAATTTATAGTTTTTATACATAATCCTAGCCTTGCAGTTATTGTTATTGTGCTAAAGTAGCTTGTAACTAAAACACACGCGTGTCATCATTTAACTAATGATGTTTGTCATTTTGGATTGTGATTCGGATGTATAATACAAAACCAAACAACATATGCAATTAATACATTCTGCCTAAATAATTAATGTCACACTCGTACTTTTCATTACTTTGTTATATTCACTATAAAATTATTAATAATTAATTAAACAGCTTCAGGATTTTTTACATACAATACATATGGGAAAGTAGCAAGAATCCATTAAAATTCTTAATTAAAGTATTCAATATTTGAGTCAAAGGGTCTATGTTACAGGAAAATCAATTGAAATTTTCTTATTATTTTATTCAAAGACTTTTCCATTCATCATGATTTTTTATAAAAATCAAAAGTACACATGAAAAAATTGTTATATTTTGTCGCTTGGTTTTTTTATAAAATATCCAATATTCGTCACATTTCTTTCCAGAATACTTGATATTTAGAATTTACTATAATGTAGTTTAGGCCAAAATTGGTAATTAACAAATATCTTTATTTTCAAATAACTATGACACCCATTTAAACAAAATACAAAACGTTTAAAATTAATGATTTTAAGGAATATATTGTTTTTTATTGCCTCTTCGGTTTTATTAAAATGGACTTACGCAGTCTGTAAAGCAATCCAATGATATAAAATTATAGATATAATAGAAAATGGGGGTAAAAGGGCACCATAGTTATCCCTTTTCCATTTTGCATTAATGTGAAAAAATTTCATAGCCGTCAATGTCCTATTCTAAGATTTGAGTTATCGTGAACTAATAAAATGCTTGGCTCATTTGCCACCATTTTCCATCATTTACTGTATTTTAATAAATAATCTTACGTCTTACATGAATTACAGGACACCTCTGTGGACTGTGGCTCCAAAATTCTTAAGACTTATAGTAAATTTGATTAAATCTCATTCAATAAAAAAATCCTTCAAAGTTGAAAACTTTAAATAACTGACAACATTAAATGCAGCAAATTTCCATAATTTGAAAATTGACAGTGAACTTTTATATGAGATGATTTTTATTTTGTGATATTTTATTATTAATATAGCTGTCGATTTCCTCGTCTAAGGTTTAGGTTATCGTAAACTTATTAGTATAAACCATAGACCTAAAAAAACACAACGAGGCCGTTTTTGAAGCGACATGAACAGCCAGATAAATTAATGTTTATATATGTATATTTTAATAGGTGTATTCAATAATAATATGGTCGATCCTTGGAATGTTTAAATAAGTGATGATAGAAACTTAAATTGAAGAATCGTCTTTTTAAAAGAGGAGTGATGCCTCGATATTGAAGTGGTGGGTATATTTGAATAGTATGAAAGAAGAATATAATGCATATTGGAAGGAAGAGGTGGAATAGAATTAATATTGAAACACACAGGCAATCCAATTTCCGAATGAATAGTTTGGCAAACGTGGTGCAATGCCGGTTTGGAGAATACGTAATTGTTTTCCGCTATAAATCAGCATTTTCGTTTGCAAATTCAAACAACATTTTGGCGGGTGATTTGAATGCGACAATATCATGAATCTGTATACCAGTATGTCTGTTTTACTTGTACAAGTACAACACAATACACCAGTCATTGTTACATTACAGTATATCCTTTTTATCGTGTTTGTATGCCTATGTATTCTACAATACCAGACTGCCCCTCTAAACCTAACGGTCCTTTCAAACTGACCTAAACAAATATTATTCCATTCACCGAAACTACCACTACGAATTTATAATACCACAGCCAAAATCAAAAAGCTCTCTATCGCGAGTGAAATGGGCTATTTTCAATTGAAAGCCTCGCAAATTCCACATATTAAATTAATAATTTTGTGAGAGTATTAAATCACACATATTAGAATGGAAATCCTAGTCGAAAGGTTTGGTAAAATAAGAGAATTGGTCAGTAACCTATAAAGGTATCTACAATTAATCCGTTTTTGAATATTCAGTTTTATCCTTGATGATCTCATTTAATTGTAACCCAAGTTGTATCAGAATATCTTATTTATATTAAATGTATGATGTTTTTAACTTTGAATAATAATTTCATAGTCTTAATATTATTAAATATAAATGGATTTTTATTTTTTTTTCCATTTAATATTACCACTCATATTATAAAAAAATTAAAATTCTTGTGTAATTTAAAGCTAAAAAGATTTATATACTCTGTACACCTACACCTATATATACATATATATGTGTGTATATATATATATATATATATATATATATATATATATATATATATATATATATATATGTTTGTATATATAATATTTATATCTATCTAATATAGATATCTATATAATATAGATTTGGTAAATTTCACAATTGTCTAGATGTAAATTTAATATATTAAAACCAATGAATAAAAACGTAAGTACTTTGAATATAAATTTTTGTACTACCACTACCCACGCCTTTACAATAAATAAAAAAATACTAAGCATATTCTGTAAACCCAAGCTTGGTTCATTGAGAGTAAATCATTATAATTTTAAATGAATTATTTAATTTATTTATCCCCTTACGAATTCACAAATAGTTCGATTTAGTGTATTCTCTATCTAGAATGGCCAGTGTTATTGGTGTTTAGAATGGGACCATTTGATTGGATCAACAACGCTACCTGATAAGCAGTTTGTGCCATTGTTAGTTCTAAAACAAAGGCATAAAATGATATTGTATGTAAACAGATGTTGTGCGATAAAAAAATGCCCGACTTATAAAGATCGTAAAATTTCCATAGTAATTATTTCAGTCTGGTGATGATAATCAGCGAGAAAAGATACGGCTACAAAAAAGTGGGTCGACTCTTGTGTCCTTGGCACCTTGTAGCAATTGAACCTAATGTCGTCTGGCTCCATAATTTCTCTTGTGTTTTCTCCGCTTTTCTGTCTTTTCACAGGATGTGGAGAAAAACAACAAAAAAATCCTTTGTCGCCGAGATAATGAAATAATGAGGCGTTGTACTTTTTTCGCCAATTGGAAATTTTCGCCAAAAAAATTTTTAGAGCAAATTGTGCTTCGTGTA
Organism: Agraylea sexmaculata; assembly: GCA_022606485.1. Taxonomy (NCBI): domain Eukaryota; kingdom Metazoa; phylum Arthropoda; class Insecta; order Trichoptera; family Hydroptilidae; genus Agraylea; species Agraylea sexmaculata. The sequence goes on along the minus strand of JAGTTH010002806.1, from coordinate 143,359 downwards.
CTTGTATATATATAAATAAAAAGCATGAAAGTTTATAACCCGTTTATGTTTTAGTAGAAATTACTTGAATCGTTGAGCCGAAGGAGCAAGTGGCTACGACCGGAGTCTTGTTTTATGGTTAAACCTTAAGAACCTTTCCAAACAACTATACCAAAAGCCATATATTTATATAAATTCAAAAATATATATAATTAGATTTATACAAATATAGTAGTGGGTATTAAATTGTATACGGCTAGCATCTGGTCGATCTTGCAGTTCCACTAATACTCTAATTCAAAGTGAATCACGTTAGACTGTCTGCTACGACCGCCTTCTTACTTCAATCAAATACTGTTTTTTTTTTAAATTATTCCACATTGGATAAGAAGGAATTATTTAAATATGAGTAGTGAAATGGAATTTGGTGAAAAGTGTTCGCGCAAAGCCAAGTCTAATTTCTCGTCTGCCAATTCGAATCGTAGGCGGCCAGTATGCATTTTTCAATTTAATCCGGGTATCCCACAGTATAGACGTAGTTGGCTATCTATCTATCTTTATATGAAATATAAGTGTATAAAAGGTACAGGCACAATTCATTCGGCGTATTTCAAAGTTTGAATTAAACGGTTTCAAAGTGGAAAGCAGCTACGCCAAGGCAGATGCTCCGCCGAGTAGATTCAATTATTTTTGCAATGAATCACACTCTTCTACAACATTACTAGCATTCTTTTGCAATTATTTATCCAGACATCTAATATAAGGACGTCTCGTGGGAATCATATTTATTTCAATATGCCAGAAACTGATTTGATGCTTAAAATACATAAATACTATCCTGTATTCGTCTGCTGAATATTGGTAGGGCAAAAATCATGCATTGTGTTGTGTAAATGTCCCAATATAATAATTGAATAATGTATTCCACAAGAATGAACATAAACAGTGATATTTTTTACTGAAAATAATCATTCCATTATTGCAACTCTACGGAAATTGCGTCAAAAATATCTAAACGTCACATAACCAAGATAGCCTGCAAGTAAAATTGTAGCAAGATGCGTTATATTTAAAATTTTAATAGAAACTATTTGTTGCAGGTTTCGGAAACGCATAATTTATTACAGATTTTTAGATTTTCAATTGTTATTTAAATGCAATTTTTTTAAATCTCAAATTAAAAAATGAACTTAATTTTAATAATTATCATGGCTCGGGAGAAGCGTTGACAAATAAATGATCATGGGTTCAAATCCCGCGAAAATAAAAAATAAAATATAAGGCTATTGCGACTGAAAGAACAGGAAGAATATTAATAAAATCCCTTTCGATCGTCTAGATAGGTTTACTCTAATTTCCTGGATTGTATACGTGAAGGGTAATTTAGACAAAATTTTGTTTTTAAATCTTCTAAAAATCCACTCGGGGATTGATTTTTACAGCAACATCAACACGATTAAGAGAGAGAAACACAAACCATCTATTATAATTCAAACTTTTTGACAGCCCTTTACTTTTTTTTGACAGCAGTATAATCCTTCGCTGGCCGTGAATGACAGCCAAAATTGCAAATACCAATCTGAAGTTTTTGTTGGAATTCCTTCAATTTGGATGTTATCTTGGAGAAGGCGATAGTGGAAAAAGAATGCTTTGGCAAGGAATACCGTTTTCGTGTCGCAAAGGTATAAAACCTGGTTCGCTTCCGCTTAATTTAGTTCAGACATAGAAACTTCTCGAATAAAAATATATGTTCTTTGAAGTTGCTTTCCCCAATCGGCCTTTGTCGTTTGACACGTAATATTTACATCGACTGATATTAGCTTCGCGAACGTTTATTACATTTAATGGTCTTCCGATTGATAATGAAGCTTCCTCACACTGATTCAATTAAATGTATGCAATATATGTAATAATTTAGTGAGAGTGGCCAGAAATGCACACAAGTCATTAAAACAGCAACGTCTGCCAAGTTATCAACTCTTCTTCCTGCAATGTGTTATATCATACAATGTACTAACTCTGGACTATCATCATTTTAAACCCACTAATTACACTTTAAATTAAATTAAGCTACATTTAAAAATTCGCAGATTTTACGAGCTTTCTTCACCAGCTCTAATTATTTCAGCACAGACATAGATTCACCAGCAATAATTATTCTAGGTAAGATATTTGAGTACACACTACAAAGCATTTTTTATTACATATGAGAAATTAAATCACCAATAATTTATTTAGAATACAATTGTCTACATTTATATTCTTATATTTAACAATAGTCTTTAATATACTGATTGAGGCAGAAACACAAAAAACGAATCTACAAATAAACTTACATATATTAAATGGCTTAATATTTTACTACAATTATAAATTTCACTTTCATTGAATGTATCATTATGTATTTTTCGTTGTATTAATGAAACGATAAATTAGCTTTACAATATTTAAAATCAACAGGTTAAACCTTAATACATTCATACGAATTTAATCAAATACACGCCGTTTATATATAAATTTATTTAAAAAATGTCTAATCGTACATTAATTAATTTGCACATATTCATTTTAACTGTGAGTTTAAACTGGTCAGTCAATTATACCTACAATTTATCTGTCTGAACTGAAGGCCTGGCACACCAGAGATGTGCCAAAGTCTAACGAATATTGTAGTAATATAGCTTTTTTATCTTTTTTTTGGCGTGAAGTGCAATGAAGCGATATTAAGACAGTAGGATTACGATCGATTAATCACAATTACGTTGTATTTATTCATATGAGGAATGAGAATCGAATACTATACTAATCGTTTGACTTTGGCGCATCTCTGTCTCATCTCAACTGAACGTATGTGTATTAATTTCACTATTTTAAATATATTTAATATATGGGCATACAGGTTGTAGGAAGTTATAACTGGTTTATAGTTGAATCGGCGTCAGTGAAGTGAAGTGTGGACGCGGCCCCGAGCTATAATTGAATTGTCGCTACCATCAATGTTTCTATGCTAGCTTATTTCCCAAGGGCAATACACAAAAAACAACAACATACACTACTTTCATTAATAAGGAATATTTAATAATTTGAGCCGATAGTGTGTAGTGTTAGTTTCAGGCTTAAAGTAAGTAAGTACATAGTAAAGCAAGTCAGAGAACACAAATGCAGTAATTTAGCTGTAAATCAAACGGCCATCACAGAGTAACGAGCTCTACGACAAATACTAACAATGCATATAGATACCACATTAACCATTCCTATCTCCTTTCTAATATACTCTGTCCTGACTTCCCTAGTCCTCTTGACCACCCCCTATGTGTTTATTAATATATCAATTAGATTGTCTAACTATGAAATACGAAATTGTTGCGACAGAGGAATGTAAGGTCAAATATAGTCTCCAATTTCAATAATTATTATTAATGCATTACAAATCTCACACATATTAATCTACTAACATTTGTACATTTGGTATACTATTACCAGCGTAATAGCTCAGGGTGTAAGACACGTGGTATAAGATTTGATCGGTTATTACGACTGGGAGATCGCGAATAATATTAATAATATCCCGATCACTCGTCTTGATCCAGGTTTACTCTGATTTGCTGTATTGTAAGGTAAATACTGATTATTAGATCTGTGATCTCTGCAACTAGTAATAGTTAAGATCACCGACAGACAATTAACACGTTGTTGTGTCTAAAAAACCCTCCCACAAAAAGGTCCTTGGGGCGTAAAATAAATAAATACCAAAAAAATTGCTTATACTCACTAAATTATATATCTAGCAGTCCAAATAAAAATTAACTAAATTATTTTATTGACAACATTAGTAGTATTCCGCTATTCCCATTTCAGTGATGAAAAAATGTAATTTTTTTATAATAAAAGTGAAACCCTTCAACAATATCTATGCTAAAAGAATGTCGCTGGTAATGAAAAAATTGTCAAATAAGTAAAAAAAAAATTCAATAAAGAAATGTTTTAAAATAAAGTGCGATTCGAAAGAGACATTAACATTGGTGTAAGAAATGGGATAAAAAAAATAAAATATATGCATAACTCATAATAATAAAAATAAAAAATTATACATTATTATGCTATAAATGTGATTGATCGTTATAAGAAAAAAGAAAATATATTTTGTGTACTAAAAATATACGGAATATGTATTTTTTTCATAATCAAATATAATTATATGTAGGTACACATAATGAACCGATGCAAATTAATTTGCTTTGGTGGATTAAGTTTAAAATTTGCCTTACAAAAAAATAGGATAAAAAGTACGATGTATGTGAAATTATTATGTTCATTTTAAAATATGTCTAACCGAACGTGTTCTGTTTTGTGAAAACATTTCATAAAAACGCAATGACTTCAATATAAAATCGTATGTACTAAAATAATATTTAAGAATTTTATTGTGGCTTCTCATAATTATAGTTTAATTAAAAGATGCAGTATGGAGTAATAGAGTGTAGTGTAGAGAGTTTATTTGCGGAGTTCGTCAGTGCGAAGTGATTTTTCCAGCGTCGCGACGCCAGCATAAGCGTCCATTTGGTTTGTCTCCCCCGAGAAATTCCAGTGTGCATTATAATATCTATAATAGTAGTGGAAGACAGGATTTGTATAAGGTAGACACTATAACTAGTACTTCCACTATTACCACCAGTACTTGTAACAAACAGACAGACGGATATGCGACAAATAAACATCTGAGACCGAGAGTTTTCTTTGTCCAACCTAAACACACACAAATCCAATACCATTAATTCAATATACTCCTTTCCAGATTATCATTATTATATTACATCTTTGTGTGCTGTATCCCCTTTGTAGCCAATGATTCAACTTGATTAAGAGTGCAATATTATAAAATTGTTAAGCCCTCTGCACGTGTATGTATGTAATATTTTTATTTTTTGAAGCTCTCATCAGCATTATCAGATAAATTACATAAAAAATCATTAAAATGGTAAAAAACAGGTGATTTATAATTGCCGATTAAGTGTACGTCTTGCTGGATTTTCATAGTAAATTATTGTGCCACTAATACTAGAAAATGGGTTTTTGTAATTTTTTTCACATATATTATAATAATTATTTTAATAAAATGTATTTTTCAAATCAATTATCCTCATGTTAAAATAAGTAAAATAATATTTCTGTAGGCCTAATTTCATTCCTATTATGTATTGTATTATATCAATTATTGTATAATATATTTAATAGAAAAATTGTAAAACTAAACTAATACTGGAATGAGTCTAAACTTCAAATGAACAGAAATATATTTTTTGTGATGATGATTTTTTATCGCTCGTACTGTTTATCTGTCACTTGTCGATTTTTGTTTATAATATGGCACTAAGTAATCAATCCGCATGTTTTTGTAAGAAAAAAAAATGTTCTCTCCAGTGTCGAATATTAGGGGTCTACAATATTGCAGGTGGCCACAGCAGTATGCAAAGAATACGCATGACACTTCGATAGATATAAGTTAATTGGTTATCATTGAATTTGGAATTATTTACATTTTTGATTTTTATCTGGGAACGACAATATATCAAATAAAAAAACTTGATATTTGAATAACGACGCCGTTCATTTGTCATAATAAAAAATGTTGGGCTTATTTCGTTTATATTATTTCATAAAAGGTATACATAAATTATCACTAACCTTAATTATTAGACCTCGGGCATTGAAAAGAGACTCAGTCTGAGTTCAATAATGATTTGCACAATAATTAAAATAAAATAAAAATAACATCCACCCACTATGAAGCAAAGAATAGAACTGACAGCTTATAAATAATTTGAATCGTTACATCTAAGGCACGTGTTTTTGTTTTAAAACGAATGTAAATGTAGTTGGTAGTTTGGGCTATTAATTCATTGTTAGTTGAAGTAGATATGAGGTTAGTGTGTAGTTTAGATACAAAGCCAGGGGTTAAAACAGTTCTTCTCGTTGCAGTTGTCGGTGAAGCAGATTAGAATTTACGTGCTGCATCTCTCTTCACCTTCATGAATATCATTTATGATAAAGTACTTTCTACCATAACACTATCATACCCTTACTTGAGTGCCGAAAGACCACCAAACCAATTTACCAATCGCTTTCAATGTCTAATTTATAGCCGCTATTCTACACATAAAATATCCTCCATTATTATTTATGCGCTCTTGCCAAATCCGCTTCCGTCACCCTTCTACCCAAAATCCATTGCCTGTGAATAAATTACTACTAGACTATTGATAATTCTATCAAGTACCATTAACGTCATAATATATTTCCACCATCTACAGCCAAATGAATTTATTCAAACCCACTATTTATAAATTAAATTGTAATATACACCTAAAAAGGTCGTGTACAAAAAAAAGGTTCAATGTACTGAACTATTTTAGTCAGCTTATAAATTGTATGTTTTCTGGAAAATGCTTTGTTATCGTATATTGAAAAAAGAAAGTAATCATGTTAGGTTTTTTTATATATTCTTACAGTTTTTTCGATAATTAATTAAGAAAATATTTCTGACCAAACTTCACAGGAACGAACATATTATGGTTTCTTAAGGTACATTGATAAAAAATCATATTGAAAATACTCACCGAGGATAATTTGTTGAATTCAATAACGTATGCATTCATTCAATTTTTGTTTGTTTTCTGGTATATTTCACCTACTTTTAAATTTCATTCATGGCTTGAATCTATATTATTTGAAAAATGCCAAAATTTATTACTTTTAGGCTAAGCTAATCAATACTAACAATAACTTCATAAACATTTTTTAAACCGACAACTTTTGGAGGTACTAAATTTGTGCTCTTGATCTTATAGAATGTTAAATTACCTGAATTTTGTAATTATCTAAAGAAAATACTTTTACTTTGTATTATATTTATATGTACCAATCTTTGAAGATTGCTACTACTTTATAAGTATAATACTTGATATGAATATGAATTTTTTACCCAATCAATATGTTATTTAATTATAAGCATAACATTGTGTAATTATTATTTGTCTATTCTTGTTATTATTTATTAATCCTCATGATATTTGAAACTGGGTTTTTTCCCCTTTACTTTTAATTATTTAATATTTGGTACTTCTCATATCAAATATTTTTTTAAAAAAGTTTTTTATGCTCTGTACACCTAAGTCTAATTCATAAGATGTTTTGTATTTTATTTTTTTAAATATATTCTCTTATTGGATATTTATTATATCAAAATACTTTCTCTTACTGTAGTAAAATATACCACAGGAGATTAAATGTATGGCATCACATGGTAGACGAGATGTTAATCAAGCTTTTGCGAGATTGTATATTATATGTAAAATGCACTTTAGAAGTGAAGAATTTTAATTTATTAATAGTTTATTTGGTTCGGTTGCAAGTAGATGAAGTTGGTTCGCGTAGTTAAATGTATGATAAACAAAAATGTCATTTTGTTTATTTTAGTGTGACGAAGAGAGGCTCTAATTTGATGCATTAGTCAAGCGCTTACAAACAATGGTAGTGTGCTAGACTAGTATTTGTTTAGTTTAGTAAAATATTACGGCATTGTAACATTGCCAGAAGCATAGTTATACATACAAGTGGAGACTCACTTTTCGGGTGGCGTGTTTCTGAATGCAGTCCGAACAATTGGACCTAAAAACGTTAAAGTTTGTTGAAGGTTCCTCTGAAATATTTGAGTCGTCTTGTGGCGCCGCGTATTTATAGCTCCTGCATTTCTGACTATTCTCTTTTTATTTGCAACCACCACAACTAGCCGAGTGGTAAAAAGCGTATGCAAATGTAACAAAAATATGACCACAAGTACGCCAAACTCCCATATAATTAACCAGGAATGCAGAACACCCCACATCCTTAACAAAGCCTCCACTCGATGCATACGCAAACCCGATGCGTTGTTACATTTAAAAAGACATTATTTGCATGTTTGTTAATGCAATTTATACCTTAAAATAGAATTATTTACTGTGTTCTTATTTTACTATACAAAAGGATAAATATTCACAAATAACATAGGAATTGATTTATTTGTATACGCCTCAAGGGGATATTCGAGAAGATTTTTACAAATTTTGTTTTTTTAGATACGTGTTAATTTTTTGGCACTCGGAAGATTACATAGATCAACGACCTAATAATTGCCTCAGAATTTACAGTAGATCAGAATAAACTTGGATCAAGACGATCGATTAAAATTTCGTAATAAGCGATCAAATATTTTGTTTTTACTTGAACGGGTTTTGAACCCACGACCAGAATATTTTTAGCCACGCACTTTATTCAATGAGTTAAGAACAATCTTGGGATTGTTGATGAAAATACAAATATGGGATTTATTTACTACTGCAACTGGCTGTAAAATTTAAATAAAATCTAATTAATAATAACAGAATTTTTAATTTAATTACTTTATGATAACTGAGTGTGATACTAAAAAATGTACATTTTAAACATTTATTTTCAATAAATTTTGTTTACTGTTCGTGAATTTCTATAATTGAAAATCATTCGCTACCGAACGCTTGAAGGGTGCAGACCTCTTTCGCAGCTATTCTACTTTCTAAATTGTGAAGTGTTTACCCAACGTGCACACTCATTCCCGAGTTATTTCGAAAGCGAAATTCCCGACATCAATCAACAAAAATCAGGTTGTACCGGTTTATATTTCAATTTCTTATCTATCACACCGTATAATTACAATGTCTCCGTCTACTTCAGTATCTCAAACATCAATTGATGGATTCTTCCAACCCAAAAATCCTGCCAAACGTCCTAGAGCCGTTACCCCAAATACAACTACTATCCCATCCAATAACAGATTCGCGTCTCTTAACGAAATAAAATTGTCGTCTCCCAAATCAAAGAGCATTATTCCTCCCATTTTTCTAAAAGCTTCAACCCATTCGGATAACATCACTCTCATCAAAAAATTCACTAAGTCCGATTTTAACCTTAACTATAAAGGAAACAACCAGGTTCGCATTCAGACTCGCAACTTGGAAGATTTCAACACGTTAAAGGCTGGGCTTAAATCCCTCGAGAAAGAATATCATACTTTTACCATAAAAGATGAAAAGCCAAAAAAAATGCGTCATCAAAGGCCTTCCTCTCATTTCAACGGATGAAATCAGAGAGGAAATCAGTAAACTTAATTTCACTCTTCTTAACATTTTTCAAATGAAGGGAAAAAACGGACAGCCCACTAGAAATCCTCTTTACCTCATACATCTTGATCCGAGTACTGATATGAATATGTTCAAAAAAATTCAATTCCTTTGCCATTGCAAAATAAGCATAGAAAAGTACACCAATAATCAAAACACCACGCAATGTTTTAGGTGCCCAGAATTCTCGCATGCAGCAGCCAACTGCAACAAGCCACACAAATGTGTAAAATGTGGAGGAGATCATTCAACGGCGTCATGCATGAAGACGCCGGACACTCCAGCCAAGTGTTGTAATTGTGGCGGTGATCATACCGCCAACTACAGAGACTGCCCTAAACGCCTGAGATATCGCGAATTAAGGGCCGCCCCAAAGCCATCGACTGTACCGACGAAGCCAGTCATCCGATACTCTCTTGCGCTGCCATCTAATATCACGGGCGGTCGCTCCTGGTCACAGCGACATCGGCGATGCGACGACTGGGTTATCTCCTGGACCACGAGTCACCAGTCGTCGCATCGCCGATGAAAATCCCCGCTGCAGGCCAGACCTGGTCTCAAATCGCCCGAGGTACTCCCCCTGCCTCGGCTCCAAAGACGACCGATCCATCGCCGACTTACGAAGCCACGCCCACTAGTGCTGATATGCCGATAGGAGATCTGATGACTCTTGTATTGAAGGTTCAAGAGCTTCAGCGGAAGCTAAAGACATGTCAGACAAAGAATGAAAGGATATATCTCATCATGGAGCTCGCCGCATCGCTTGATAATGTCTAAGGTTAGTCACTGTTCTAATATTAAGATTGTTGCTTGGAATTCCCGGGGAATTTCAAATAAATTCGACGAAATGATTGACTTTATGTTAAGAGAAAGTGTTGACATTGCATTGATAAGTGAAACGTTTCTTAATACAAATATAATTCTGAGAAGACCAGGTTTTGTAATACTCCGCAACGATCGAGTTTGCAAAACAGGGGGTGGTGTTTTAATCTATATTTTCCAGATAATTGGAAAGCAGCTAAAGTAGTCCCTATATTTAAACCTGGTAAAGACAAATCCCTTCCCAGTAGCTATCGTCCTATCAGTCTCCTCCCCTGCATGAGTAAAATCCTAGAGAAAGTCATATTAACCCGCCTGCGAAAAACTCTGGATTGCGTCATTCCTAATGAACAATTCGGATTTAGACCGGGCCATTGTACCACTTCACAACTAACAAGAATCTCACAGCATGTTAGAGGAAATTTTAATAATAAAAAAGTACGGGAATGATTTTCCTGGACTTTGCCAAAGCTTTTGATGTAGTCTGGTTTGATGGTATCATTCACAAACTAATTAACACTAACACTCCACCATATCTCACCAAAAGTTATTCAATCTTATCTTACTAACAGAAAATTCTCAGTAGATATTAACAATGTTAAATCTGTACAGCATCCAATCCTTGCGGGAGTTCCGCAAGGAAGTATTATCGCTCCTTATCTTTTCAATCTCTTCATCCATGACATCCCTATTCCTCGTAATTGCTCCTTAGCTCTTTACGCGGATGACACCGCCATATTCACATCATCTTACAGATTAGACACAATTCGTAGACGCCTCCAAGCATCTGTAGACCTACTAACACAGTATTACTCTCGCTGGAAATTAAAACTCAACGAGAGTAAAACTGAAGCAATAATATTTACTAACAAAAGAAAGCGATCCCACATCCCCCTCTTAATATCAATAACGAACAAATTCCTTGGCTCAAAGAAGTCAAGTATTTGGGAGTTATCTTAGACTCCAAGTTGAACTGGTCCAAGCATGTAAAATATGCTGTGGACAAGAGCAACCTGGCTATTAACACCTTATATCCACTTATTAACAGGCGTAGTCAGCTGTCACCCAAGAATAAGCTACTTCTTTTATAAATCAATTATCAGACCGATTCTCTTGTACGGATGCCCAGCTTGGTCTACTGCGGCAAAAAGTCATATTAATAAAATTCAAATTGTCCAAAACAAGTGTCTTAAGATGGCCTTAGATCTTGAACCTGGCACATTTCTTAAAGAAGTCCACGAGGACATTAAGTTAAAAATGATCAAAGCAAATATCGCAGATTTGAGTAAAAAACATTACACTAAAATGACTAACTTCCCGACTAACCCAATCATAAGACATGTAAATAAAACCAAATATGTCTCGAGGAAACGTAAGTTCATTTTACCAATGAACTTCCAAAACTGATATTATTTTAAAAATAAAATAAAATTTCCAATAATCCACTCAACTCAAATTTGGTTTTACCCAAACAAATTGTTATTTAGTTTTTAAGCATTATATATTTTGTAACTGTTTTATTAATATTGCTTTTATCGTTGTTATTATTTATTAATCTTCAAATTTGTAAATGGGTTTTTATTTTTTTCCCATTCTTTCTATAATTAAATACTATTACTCATGTCAAATTTAAATAAAACATTCTCATGTTAGTTATAGGTAAAAAGATGTAAACACTCTGTACACCTAAGTCTATTTCCAAAGATGTATTGTTCTATCAATCAATGTAAAAACTTATGTTAATAAAGAAATTGTAATAATAATAATTGAAAATTGGACACATTTTAAATTTTGGTTTATTTAAAAATCTATTTAAATAATAATAATCCAAACTACAAAATGTACAATCAACGTGTCACGGACATTTTTTTGGATCAAATAATTAATAACTGCTAATTGCTTGTTCATTAAATAATTAATTTATTATAATTATAATGCAAGTTCTTGCGTTAAAGTTGAAATTATTGTTGTTTGGAAGCGACAGTGTACCGCTGTAGGGTATCGAAAGAGTTTTTCTCGTAGCTCGTAGCTCGTAGCGCGTGGTGTAGCGAGTCGTACGTTGTATATCCTGAGGCAGTATAAAGGTCTTATTAAATATATGGTTGTAGCCCGAGATGGTTATACAGCTATACTGACAACTACAAATGAGGCTCTCATTGTTTAAATTATTCACACGATTTCTCTTTTGGCACACGCACCCATCAACAAGTATTCACACAATGAATGTGAATAAAAACTCACACCCGTTACTGACAACCATGTCAAACAGGGTGAATGGACCCGCCTCCAACAACAAACATAACATATTTATCAACAACTATATTTTACACGTCCAAATGATATATGAGTAAATAATATTCAGCAATATCTTCAATACAATCAGTAAAATAATCACAAGTAATATTAAATATGACGGCAAATTAAATGCCTGAATTATAACGAAAATGCGAAGAGGATAAAGAAAGTTTCTACAAAATATATTTCACAAAGCCAAAATTGAAAAACGCCATAAATTCTAATTACAGCGTTGAAAAATTTATAGGTCACGAATCGTAATTCCCTCTTGGAGATATTTTTTTACAAAACCGGAACACGCACTTGTTAAATTTTTGCTTTGGTTCGTTGTTGAGAAGTGTGTAATAAATACAAAAAATATAACTTAATAAGTTGAGTTTGTTCTACACGCATTCCTTTTTGATAAGTTTAGACTGTTTTTATTTGTCAATCCTGTACAAAGTCAAAAGACATCCTATCACGCGATGTTATTCCACGCACAAGAAGAATAATTATTAAGTTATAAAATTTGTGATAAATAATTTACTGACTGTTATTGTGGTGGTGGTTTTCAAATATCAATGTGAAAAATTATTCAAATACGGATAATCCCCAAGGCGCAAAATATATTCCAATACAACTCAAAGAACATATATTGAAAATTTTCAATATCCATCGACACTTTATCCGCTTTGTATATTTTTTTAAGAATACAAATTTATTATTATTATTTTTTGTGTGTTAATAATGAATCACTTGAGTATGATAATTTGAAAGCTTTAGGAGTCGGTAATAATATTATAGGGCAAGAAGACGTATGTTTTATTTTGATTAATTTTCATAAGTATTCGAATCTCGACACGTGTTGAAGGGCAACAGCCATAATACAAGGCACTTTTATACAGGCAAATTTATCATTTTCCATAACTAAGAAAAATCGCTCCGTTTTTTTCGTTAACCGCCGACGCACGTCATTTCTTTTGCCGCCTTCTACATTTTTGATTGAATTGCTCCAAGTGAAACGCTCATGTTTTGTATACAAAAACACTATCAATCAAAATTTCCCTGACCGAACAAAGAGAAATATCCCAAGCCATAATTATCATAAAGTAGTAAAGCAACAAGCGTAATCAAGGATATTATTTATTTTCCGGTTAAGAAAAGCGAGGATGGAAGAGAAGGGGTTTAGGTTGGGGATAATTGAATTTCAAGCAACGCGTGTCAAATCGGATTGGCTCGCAACAAAACAACGAAAGATACCAGTTGAAATGTGGCAAAATTTATTACGCCACCTTCGGCAAGTAACAATTTCACTTATTTATTTATCCATAATGGCAAAACAATGTATCTAAAACTAAGTAGCATGACGTGTATGTATGTGCATAAATCATAAGAGAAGGGGGCGAAGCTGACTGCTATCTGTAATTACAACAAAGTCTTTATGTTCACCTCTGGGTATATTTCATGCTAATTAAAAGGCAGCGCACATTGTATACTATACTCGATGGTTCTATTACTATGTCTGCTACGCCAAACTAGCTACGCCACTCTTCGGATGCTACGACGACGATGTGAACGCCTTTGTTATATTTCAAACCAGAAAAAAATCCACAACAATAAACGAGAAGAAGTACTTACATATCGACATGCCTGTATCTTATTAAAATAAATTAACAATTTATGTTTTTTCCAATAAAATATCTCGGAGAGAACCGAAATAGAATGAATATGTTTTATAGAAAAATAATTGTTAAAACAGTTAATGTTCGATTACAATTAAAACACGTAACAAAAAAGAACCGAATTTAAATTTATAAAATTATATCTGCACTAACATAGTTCATTGTCATGGATTGTTTTCCCATACTTTTTATTATTTAATGGCTCTCTATTTAAAATTTTATTTAAAGATAAAAATATGTATACTTTGTAAACCTAGGCTTAATTCATAAGATGTTTTGTATTATAAAACTATGTATAATTCAAATATAATAAAGACATTGTAATATATAAGGGATCTTATTTAATCAATAAGTAATTTTATAAAAAAAGATATTTGAAATAATAAATTATATAAATAATAAAATCACGTAAAATTATATTTAGATAATTGAATGAGCATTTTCAAAGAGGGTACAGTTTTTAATATACTTTTTATGTTATTTAAGATTTGTTAATCAGCCATAATATTGTGAGGTTAATACTTAGGCTTTAATTGAATCGATGGGTAATGTAATTATAATAGTATCTTTCAAAAAATGTCCTCTTCTCCGAAATGGTCATTAAATTTTAAACATTTGTGGCTATCTTTCTGCGTCCATTTTGTGGATATTTATTATGTTTCATTAAAAAAACACCCACACACACACAAAATGAACAAGCATCATAAATATAAGAGTAATTCTAATTAAATTGCATACAAGGGTAGTATATATATATATAATTGTCTAACTGTGTGGTAGTCTTGACGAGGCGTCGTGTGTAACTACGAGTAGAGGCGAGAGTAAATGCGTAATGAAAAGTAGTATGCAGTTAGCATCGCTTTACACTTCCGCTGCATCCTGTTTGAGGGCAACACATTAAAATTCCGTGTGTAGTGAACTGAGCCATACAAATAGAATAGAATATTTGGTAGTGAGAGCATTTAAAATAATTGAAGATGCGAAAGTAGCCTCATCGAATACCTTATATCGTATACTTTCGTTTGAAATATGTTTGTGTCAGTATTGATCTTAATATATGAAACTTCAAAAAATGTTCATTTTCAATGATTGTTTAAACTATAAAATGGGGCTTTTTCGAAATAGTAAATGGTCCCATTTGACCGGCAACTAATGTAGATTCATCTATTATCTATAACACGTTTCATGTCTCTGTCAATAGAAGGTAGTTAATCGTAATCTGTAAAATTTTATAAATAATAGTCAATCGAAATCCCATTATGACAGCTAGGTGTTGCTAGGTGTTGCCAGGGGTATAAATAATTCAATTTAAATATTTAATCATAATTAATACATATCTAAAATCTCGAACCGGGTATTTTAATGATAATATTATTTAATTAATTTCAAAATAATATTTTAGAGATATTTAATAATTATACATATAATATATACAGAGTCGCTATATTATATGAAATGCATGGCATTCTTGCACTGAATAGACTAGTATAATTTTATATCTTTGGTTTAAATTCGATAACGTGAGTATTTCATAGATAAGCTTATATGTTAGGAAATACATAATACTAGCCCTCGTATAAAACTATAAAAATATTACAAATATTTAATTATTTATTTATAAACGGGGGACTTTTTGGAATATTTAAAAAAAATGGTGTTTTAGACACAATAACGTTTTAATTCATTGTCTGTCGGTGATTTTAACTATTATTAGTTACACAGGTCACCGACTTAATAATCAGTATTTACCTTAAAATACAGAAAATCAGAGTAAACCTTAATGAAAATTATCGATGGAGATTTTATTAATATTATTCCAAATCTGTCAATCGTAATTACTTGAGTGGGATTTGAACCTATGAACAAAATATTTGTAGACGCACATCTAATCTCTCAGCTATAGGGATCTCAGGTTCTAATCATTAAGCAATTTCTAGACATTTTCATTTTTTACACAGCCAGTCAAATGGCCTTAAATGATCAACAAATTCATTTTTAATGGGTTATCTGACAAACTCACCGATTGCTTGACTTAAAATTGAGTTCTTATATGTTTTAGTGTTTATTTTTATAATGTAGAAAATTGATTTAATCAATGTTGGTATTTTCGAAACTGTACCAGTTTAACAATGCATAAGAGTATGTGTGTAGTTTTTTTGTCCAATCTAAAATTTTATTTTATTACATGGAGTGACAGTCATCAGCAAAATGCATTTCGAACAATGTCTGTTTTATTCCACCCATTGTTCTCTCGGATTCTATTCAGATTTCTGTTGTTATTATTTTTTTACATCTCTGAAGACTCAATCAGCAATTTGAAAAATATCACATGAAATTTGCATTCCTTTAATTACTTGTCTCGTGTTAGTTGTTTTTTATTGTTATCTGGATGGGGAAGTTTAGATTAGAAGTATTTAAAATTTAAATGAACTCGCTAAACGAAATGAAGATTATAGTGTGTGTTTTTCAGGGTAGAAGTGAAGGTTGGAGGTGAGCTGCAGAATGAGAGTCATGGAAATTTTTAATAATTAGCCCTCCCGTTCAGAAGACCCTCCGACCATCTGAATACTGAA
This sequence comes from Agraylea sexmaculata, assembly GCA_022606485.1. NCBI lineage: Eukaryota > Metazoa > Arthropoda > Insecta > Trichoptera > Hydroptilidae > Agraylea > Agraylea sexmaculata. Next base: position 126,835 of record JAGTTH010002806.1, on the reverse strand, counting down.
TATTCATGAAAATTGAACCAAAGAACCAGACCAGAATAGTCAAAGAAAAACAATACCTCTGCCCTTCTCTTTTAATACGTACTTTTACTTAAGACAGAGCCAAATACCTTTTATCTACCTCAGATATACTTAATCAGACGCATTCAAAAATTCCCCCTGAAACCTTTAAAATAATATCTAATAATTATGAAATACACGTCAAATATATTAATACATAAGTAGGTGTGTATTTTTTAAATAAAATTATTTATATTTAAAAATACACACTTAACAAACACCGAAACCTTACAGTTAATTTAATGTGTTGTGATGGTTTAGAAAATAAAAAAAATATTAAGACATAAGATATAATGCATGTGATAAGAGTAACAAGATTCAAAGAATATTCAAATTATAAATTAAAACTACAACAATTCCAAACAATCCAAAAATACATCTAAATAGAATAAATGAGAAAGAAGAAAAAAAAACCTATAATGGTAGGTAGGTAATTTGCTGGATATTAGAAGCTTATTTATAAATTTATTATATATTATGATATGTGTGTCTAATTATAATAAAAGCTAATGTGGCATTTTAATAATAAATATTAACATTTAATAACCTCTAAATTATTTAAAATATAAGTAAATTTCAGCAAAAAAATTATACCACCCATTTAGAGTATTTATTTAAAATTACATGATATTTTCATAACCAATGTTTGCATAATAATTAAATTTTCATTATGATATTAATAATTCCATTGTATGCATTATTATAATAAAATCCATTGTAGTATATTAATAATGAATATGTACTTTAAACCTGTTTATTCCCACAAAAATACATTACAATAAAAATAAACATCCTCTTCTTATAAACTGTTGATTTGGAAATAATTATGTTCCTCATTGGTTAATTTACTTAAATAACTGATTTTATTTTTTTCATGCAATAACTTGAATGATCATAAATTTGTTATATTTCCTAATCTAGCCTTTTAATATCAAGCATGCACTTATGAAGGCAAGGTGGTTGTTTATATTTTATTTTAATAAATTGTTTAAAAGCAAAATGTTGTAGAGGCGTCGGTGTGAAGACGATGTTGTCCCAGACAAGCTGCATGGGGTTGTTGTTGTTGTATAATTTGAAGTTTGTGGTGTTTTAGGGAATTGGAGTGTGAAAATAGTGGCGGAGCTAAAAGAGAGTTAAGGAAGACACAGAGGAGAACTTAAGCAAATGTGAGAGTGTGTTATTTAATTCGGCGCACGTCTTAGCTTTGCCGCACCTCTCAAACTAAAATGCAGCATTTCTTAACAAAACAGACACAATATGTATGTATGTATGCAATATATGTTTGTATGTATAAGTGGGTCTTATGTACTTCTTTGTTGTTCTTTATTCGGATTATTTGCATAACTTTTGTATCTGGCCACCGCCGCTGGCACTAAATAACAACCAACAACACAAAGGAGAAATCTTTGAAAAATAAATGCTGTGCAGCTTTGCGCCTCTAATTACCGAAGATCGACAAACACAAAAAATAAATAAAAAATTCCTTCAAAAAAACACCAATATTATACCATAAATTTATAAAAGGTTATTTGATTCTATAGGTTTGTTATCCCTCATAATCATATAATGTGTAATAAACAAAAAAATAGTAAATATACTATAAACTTAGTGGTAACAGTATTCGAGATACCTGGGTTCAATTCTATCAAGTGTGTTTTATAGTATGGTATTTAATTTTTTACGATTATTTTAATTTAATACATCCTAATTTAGCGCATAATATCTTCTTTTGGGCTTCCGATTTAAATTAAGTAATAATAAAAGTTCATGTATAATAAAAGCTAAAACTCATATGGTTGCACTAAGATATTCAATAATTTATTACAATGACACGTTTTTATTTACTGTCCTATCAACTAATACTCTAGATAGTCTCTTTTTGCATTCGTTTGAATTAAAATAAAATAAAATAAATGTGGTTTTCTAATAATAATTTTATACATTATAACTTTCGTTAAAATCACCAAGATTATGCTTAGTAAAAAAACCAGAAACAATTTTATGAAAAGTTAAAATTTTCTATGAAAAAAGTGGATGGTTGTATTTTGACCATAAGTCAAAATAGTTATTTATTTAAGAAAAATATATTTGTATAAATATTGTGATAATTTTTTTAAACCCTTTTAGGTACAATAAATTTATAAGTAAAATACACTTTGTTTCTAATATGGCATGGTGACTCTCATCCTAGAAACCGTGAAATCTTACTAAGTCTGTTGAGACATTCAAATTATTCCAGATCTCTTAAATGTATTTTTTCAATAAATTCAAATCCGTGATGTTACTCTTTATATTTGTTGGCGGTATAAATGTATTCGTAATTTAATTACATAATTAGAGTAGTAATCCTTGATATTGTAGACACGCAAAGCAAATAGCTTTCGGCATTTATAAATGTATTAAATACTTTCACCCTTTTTGTGACCCGTTTAAAGACCTTCTATGAGTGTTATAAATGTATAAAAAATGTCGGTTGCTTAATGGAGTTCATTAGGGTTAGGTTGTGTTTTTGCTTTGACTTGTCACTCTCTCGCCTTGTCAACTTATCCACACAAAAGCTTCGCGACAATCGAGCGCTTTTTGTCTATAACTAGATCTTCGTCGAAATGCATAATTAATCTTAGGTTTTCTTATACATTCTGAATGCCCTTTAAACACAAGAGATACTTTTGATAATAGTCTATCAGTGAGTCAACACCACAGAACATTGCGGCACAAAGAACACGACCCCCTTTCATACAAACGACCTTCCAGATTCAGGGGTCGATAACTCGAAATATATTTAAATTAAATCAAAATTAATAAACAAAATAATCAATTTATTTTTAATAATATTTTTTTTAATTCAAACAATTTATATAACTATTTTTTATTAAAATATTGTCTACTCCTGCTTTTCTTTGAGAAGTGGGACAATTTAGAAGATGATGAAGAAGAAAGTGTCTTCTTTGTTATTCCCGTGTTTTGATGATTTATCGACAGCAACATGACACTATAATTAATTAAGACCACTTTTAAAGCAAAAACAAAAGGTACACTGTTATTTTACACAAAATATCATGACAAGATAAACAAAATAAATTATATTTTATTTCTTTAAATTCCAAAAGTGTGGTTATTTTCAAAAGATTTTTAACATAATTGAAAACAAATATTAATGATTTAGTATAAAACCATCAAAATATTATGACTATTTAATTATTTATTTATAAACACCACGAGACTTTTTAGAAGGTTTTTACAAATTTTGGTTTTTTAGACACAACAACGTGTTAATTCATTGTATTTAATCTTTTAAGAAGATTCCAAAATTGTTTGATTTTGTGCAATCACTCAACCTCTATTTTTCTTTTCGATGTTTGGAACTTCTTTGAAACTTTTGATTTATTCATTAAAAACCAACCGTTTAATTTTTCACTCATGACATTCATTATCTTGTTATTCAGAATGGGCCTTTGATGAGGAACTGGCTCAGAAATTATTGATCTATCCACTAGAGTTCTTCATTTGTGGTGGAACTGATCCAACTGAAGCTTTGAGAAACCTCTCTCAATTAAAACCGCCTCCTTCCGTTTGTGGAAAAGTATTTAAAATGGGTGAACCAGCATATAGTTGTCGAGAATGTGGTAAGTACTTTTTTTTTTATTTCCTTGTAACGAATGTTGTATTTTCAAAATTCATGACAAAAAAATTATAATACATACATACATTGTACAGTTATCTTGGGCCTGTGCTTTTGTATGTTAATGCACTCTATCCATAAACGATTTGCTTATTAATCAAAGACCAAATTGGTACATTGATATAATGCTGTCGGTATTTATTAAACAATACACTTACAGAAATTCAGGCCTAAGTGAATAGTACTAAAACAAAGTTTCAAAGTGCAGTCATACATACATTACATATGTGATATTTCAGTTTTCACCAATATTGCAGATGCAACATTGTTTATAGGATATGATAGCTTAGTATATTAATTATGTGTATATCAATATAATATTACAGGCATGGATAGTACCTGTGTGTTGTGTGTGGATTGCTTCAAACAATCTGCTCATCGAAATCATAAATATAAAATGGGCACTTCTGTTGGTGGAGGTTGTTGTGATTGTGGTGACCCTGAAGCCTGGAAAAATGAACCATTTTGTGATACCCACCGTGTAAGTTTAATGTTTCACTAAAATTTGAATTAAGGTTAAAATGATCCTTGGTTACAACACTTCATTCCAAGTATAGATACACCGCCAAGTGAATGCAAGCAAGAGTGGATGTGCGAGTGTTAATGGATATCATAGATATAAACATTAGATATCGCATTGCATATAAGAATGTCATGTAAACCCGTGTATCGTTGCACTCTTCTCTCCTATTCGATAAAGGCATAAGTGTGTCTCCCTCACTTAACACATAGGTCGTGACAATACTTTGATGATTAAAATGCAATAATATTTTAAACACGGAAGTAGTGTTTGGTAAAAAGCGAGCCTAGATGTATTTGAGTGTATGTTTGAGTCCATATGACATGTAGTAACAATGCATTTACCCATTTTACTGTGAAATATAACTGAAGATATGAAGAGACATGTTTGCAGTATGTTTGCCAGGTAACTGATGTTTTTGGCTACTTGATCTACTTGAACTATCCACGCGTTTAGCCACTCATGCGATATCTTATGTTTATATATATATTTAATGGATATACTGTTTTTAAAGAAATATATTTAATGTAACTTCCACAATATTGTTATACTGTTTTTCTATTTTTCTGCACTAATACATCTTTATGCATAAGTAAGTAGAATTGTTTATTCTTTGAGACACATCAATTGTACTGCATTTAATTTCTATTAATTATAACATTTATCTGGTGTTGATGTTTGTATATCTATTGTAGTAGTTGTATATGTACACAAGAAAGGTGCAACAATACATTGATATGCACAATATATTGATATGCGCATTCACTCAGCCACTCAGTGGTACATCTATACATATTTGATACATGCAGATGTGATTGTACAATGTTGGTATCATATTTTTTTTATATTATTCAAAGGTTGGTTCAACTCCTATAGAAGCTTCTCGTGATTTACCTGAAGATTTAAGTTCCAGAACTCAAGAAGTATTCTCGGCTGTTCTTAGCTATAGCTACCAACTTTTGACCTATTGCTATTCACCAGGTCTTCCTAATGATCTCAGGTTTTTTTGCTTGTTCTAACTCACCACATTATTTATATAGTCTGATCCATTGCTTGTAATGTAATTATGATGAATATTTCAGATTAAAAGATAATGAGCAGGATCCTTTAAGAATATTGGAAGAGCCAGATAGTTATTGCACTGTATTATATAATGATGAAACTCATACATTTGAACAGGTAAATGTGATATGATAAGCCAAAAACAAGTACAGTGGTACCTCGACATACGAGTTTAATTCGATCCGCAACTTTTGCTTGTAACTCGAATCAAATTTTCCCATACAATTCCATAAAAACTGCCATTTATCTGTTCCAGCCCCTTAAAAAGTCAACAAACAAACAAAATTGTTTTTTTAACGTGCTACGTGTTATTGAATAAAAAGATGTATGATTTATAAATGACAAATATTTATTTTACAAAACCAAAAACGAGCATATAAAGATATAAATTAGATTTACAAAGTATTACTTTCGCTTAATTTTTGTCAGTGCTTTTCTCACCACTGGTCTTTGCCTTATTCGCTAAACTTATCTCGCCCTCACATGTAGGCTGTTTAGAAAAAAAATGTTCCAGTCCCATGGATTTCTCTAGCCGATTGCTCGTATCTTGAAGCAAAAAATAGCTTGATCGTATGTCGAGGTACCTCTGTAATATATATGTGTGTACATAGTGCATATATAAAAGTATAACTATATTCTTCTTTCAAAAGGTAATTACTACGCTTACCAGAGTCATAAAATGTACTCAGCGTGACGCCATAGAATATGTCACAAATATTGATAGAGAAGGACGTGCAGTTGTAAAATGTTCATCTTTCCAACATTGCAATGAATTAAAAGCTGAAATTGAACGGTATATTTGTATTCATATAAATTTCAAAACAATCATATTATTTCCATCCATATGTGCTGGCCCCTCATGGTGATGCAAATAAATACATTAAAAACATTGCTTTCAGTTTTACATCGCGACATGGCAGCCGAAGCTTAAAAGTTCTAGTTGTGCATACGCATGTTATTGCACATCAAATATATGCAATGAAACTACTAAACTGGTATGAAATAATAGATGGTTAAATATATAATTAATTTTATCAAACATTAAAGCATCTTCCTTAAGGTTGCAATCATTTGTGAGCAATGCTGAAGGATTTCGCTTTGTGTTGAGCAATGTCGCTTTAACAGCAAGGCCTCCTGAAGCTCCAGTTGCTGAGGGCATACTACTTCGTGACTGTTTACTTTGGAAAGCTGCTCGAACTGCTTGGCACCGACTTCTAATTGCAGGAATGTTAATGGATCATCACACAAAAAAGTCATTAGCAGTTGTTTTCACAAAAAATTATGGTAAGTCATTTTTTTAATGCGTTTTTGCTATATGAGTCTCAGACTTGTTATCGTAGTTAGTTATCGTAAGTCGTATACATGAGTATAAAATAAAATTAAACCATGACCTTCTTTCGACTTCAACCAAAAATAGAAAAGAAGGTTATTTTATATTTTTGCTACATTTTTTCTGATATTTTCTTATACTTACAGTGTTCAATACATACTGAGAAATATTCAAATTTCATAATTATTCCATGATGTTTTCAGGTTCAATGATAAAGGATTTTATCAATGATGATCATGATCATGCCTATTCTGTATCTTCGCTCTCAGTCCAGTTGTACACAGTTCGCACATTAGCTCATCACCTTATCGCTAGTGAAGATGCACTTTTCATATTGATGAATACATTCCTCTCAGAATGTTTAAGAAAATGCAATACTTTAGGTATGTTTTATTTATTATTTTATTCGTTAAACTGAAACATCTCCATTTGTGAAAAAAATATGTGTTACATATTTTTAGGAAAACTTGAATTTGAAAGAAACGTCCCAAATACTACATTCAAGAGAGCTCAATTCATTTTATATGATTTAAAATACCTGTTGAGTGCTGTACCAGAAACATGGACTGATTCACTTAGGAAAGGTTTTCTCCATGGGCTATCCCTAATTTTGAATCTTTTGACCATCATGCAATGTATGGATCCAGTCTCCAGACAGGTAGAAATTACGGTGAAAATTATAAACAATATTTCAGGATGATCGTCTGTAAAAACATCATTATGCTGACTAATAATGATGCATGTGGGAGTATGCAAAGTAGTAAACATCGCATTTATGGATAAATTATATTTATATCTAGATGATTAATATATGATAAATCACTACTAACTCACTATAGTGTACTGTCGATTGTTAATTATCATACACAATATTTTATCTAACAAAATTGCAATTTAAGTTTCAACTAGAAAGTAATTTGGTTTAATCGATATATCCATATATGTGTTCAAAGTAGATACAAATGTAGAAAATCTTAATTTACCTAATAATGTTTTACAGGTTGGTCAACATATGGAATTTGAACCGGAATGGGAATCAGGATTCAACCTTCACATTAAACTAGCCACAGTTGTATCACTTGCATTAGAATGGTGTGGAACGGATAAAGTTGTTCTTGTGAAGGCATATAGAGCCACATTAAAAAACATATTTCAACACCCTCCATATACTGATCAGGACCAAATATATACAACAGTTCAAGGTAACCTGTAATTTATAATTACAGTTTGCCTTGAGCCATTATTTTATATGGAGTATCATATTTTTAGAATTAGCTGATCACAGTGCAACATGCATTACTTATGATGTTGCATCTCAACCAGTTTCTATCCACCTTCCCCTGAGTAGGTTTCTTGCTGGCCTACATCTGCACCTTCATAAATTTGGTTTGACCTTCGACAGCTCTGAATTTCAGACGTACAAACTTACTCCTGAAGAAATGATTGGTTAGTATTACATATTAAATATAAAAAAATGTGATATATCTCCCCTATTAATGAGTTGACCTGGCTACACACATTAAAGGATACACATTTAACAATATTTATAGGGGGTAAGGTATCGCAAAACTATAAAAAAAATGGATTGGCATGTGGTCAATTGTAATACATACATACATATTTTATATGTACATTAGTTGATTAAACTACTAGCATAATTTATTCTGCAGACATGCCTAAATTTTATTAATCAACTCCTAAACTTTGTTTTAGAACCTGTACTCCGGACTCAAGCAATGATTGCCCAAGTACATGCCGGAATGTGGAGAAGAAATGGCTATGGCTTATTAAATCAACTTTACTTTTATCATAATGTCAAATGCCGTACGGAAATGTTAGATCGGGATATTGTTTTACTTCAAGTTGGCGCTTCCCTGATAGAAAGGAATGAATTTCTCATTCATTTACTGAACAAATTTAATTTACTTAATTGGTCCCAGCCAAACTTTGAACAAGTAAGTTTACAATCATCTGAAGAAGACTCTATGCGACAGACGATCAGTTTGGTTGAAGAATTTCTGGGGCTTTTAATAACAGGTAAATTTGTTACAAGAGATCTGCCAAATACAGTAACATTATTGTAATAGTTGTGTATAATACACAATGTTCACATAAAGTACTCTAGAAAAATTATTTACACATGTAATAATATTATATTATTCATTCCTAACCAATCATCCAGCAACTCTAATCTACTGTGTATTTAGTGTCTAATTGAGGGCCAGTTTCTTCAACTGGTGTTAAATCTTGAGCTAGTGTCACTCGGCGATTTATGCGCGTTTCTTCAAAATGTAGCTCGTGCTACCAGCTGTCAAATCCTAGCTCGCCGATATCCAAGTGTTATAACTAAATCTCGTGCTAGTGCTTTACTTCCCCCTCCATTCCAGTTTTGTGCCGAACGCCCCTATGCAAGTTCTCCTGAATTCTTGCCATCCAATCATCAGAACCGCTTGGCTATAGCTTTGACACGCGCTGAAGAAACGGAATATTTGTATATAACACGAGATTTGTACAATCTCTTGCCAGGTAGCACACGTTTTAACACGACATAACGAAACTGGCCTTGAATATAGTGGCATAGCATGAAATTTCAATTATCCATACATATATAAGTATAACTACTCTACAATTTGATTGTGAAATTTTCCCTTGTTAATAATTTATTTAAAAAAATAATTTAGTAATTGGTGAACGACATATGCCGGGTGTGGGTGAATGCACGCCTGAAGAAAGAATAAAAAAAGAAATCATCCAACAACTATGTGTGAAACCCTTGAGCCATTCTGAACTAAATAGGACGTTACCGGAAGACCAACTACATGAAACTGGAATGGAAAATGTCATTGAGGAAGTTCGTCATTTAAATAAGCTATACATATATTAAAATTACAATCAGAAACTAGGATTGATGGTGTATGTATTTTTTTAGATTGCAGAATTTAAAAAACCATCTTTGGGACAAGGCAAGGGTGTCTATTGTCTGAAGGCTGAATTGTATACAGAATATAATGTATTCTTTTATCATTATACTAGAGAAGATATTTCCAAAAGCGAAGAAGAACAAAGAAAAAGAAAGAAAAATACAGGTATGTATATCCTGATTTTTAAAAATTTTGAGAAAAGAGATTTTTACTTGAGCTGCCTTGTGGCCCAGTGGTTAGTGTGACTACGGGGTTTGATCTACAGCATCTGCAAAAAAAAATATCTGAAGGACTTATTGCTGTGGGGTGGCCTGGGAAACCACCTCTACTATATACTCCTGTAAAGGCCACGGTGGCCAACCCTTACACGGGAATCTTGTCAATAGGGAAGGACTCATGGTATACAACATGTCTTTTATTGATACTCAAATAATTCAATGTAATGATACATTAAATGTAACACAACCATACCTTCATTAATGGTCTAAGTCGACTAGTTAAACTTTTCAATTTTTAAAAGTTTGAGAATCTTGCGTATTTCCTTATTAGGTGATTGACCGCCTGATTTGAATATGTAAACAAAGTACGGTACAGCGTAATTTCACCCAAAATGCACTAGGCATTTTGCAAAGTAAACAATACCTTGTTGACGTATTCGAATTTTAACTTGTACTTGAACTAATGCGATGACATCAAGTTGTTTTTATTATTCTCTAATGACAACATATATTCACTCATTAATAAAACCGAAGATTCTCAAGCTGTCATAATAATTTTTTTTATACGAAAAAATGCTTAGGCCCGTTTTTGTATATTTTTTTATAATCGTACTGGCATTACATAATGAAAATAAAAAGATTTTAGTTTCAATTAAAAACATGTTGGATACATATTTACTTACCTTACTATAAAAATTATAGTCAATAGCATATCGATACCCTAATTTGCAAACCAGCAACTCCATTTTTTTACGAAAATCAAGTTTGAATGCAGTTCTCTCTATCTGCATGGTTTTCAAAAACAACATTTTTTTTATAAATAATCATCAAAAACCGTTATTACTTGACGATCCTGTGTTTCATAAATTGGTCTAGTAACAAATTTCAAGGAAATAATACTTTGCATAAAATTTATATATAAAGTACTTGACTTTTACTACTTCTTACAAAATATTGAACTGTTGAATTAAATACTTGCCTCCAGAGGAAATAAGTTATAAACTAAACTTCTCCCATGATTATCAAAAATTAAATTTAAAAACATAAGAAAAACCAGGTTCAGTTAGTTGCCACATTACCTGGTTTATATACAGAACCAAGAAAAAGTACAAACAATATATAACGATCTACAGCAATTAAAGATCTTAACGCCACTAGATTATCGGGGTTTTTTCGACAATCTTCCGTATGAAGATTAAATAATATACTTAATTACTTACCACAATTTTTTTACTAGTAAACCTACTTTAATTTAACACGAGAGTTACAGACAGTTTTACTTATAATTGTCATTATAAGCAAACCAAACAACTCCTCCATTTAGCAGAATTTACAAATAAGCAAAAAGGCTAACTCCAAAATCTCTCATAAAATATCACCCAAAGTTTTTTTAACTATTGAAAATAAAGCATGATAATAAAATTCACGAATGGGATTTTCAATTTAAAGAATTATTGCCTAGAGAAAAAAAAAGTTTTTTGTATCTCCTTAGGGTATCGATATGAAATCTATTTTTCAAGATACATACATACATATGTATATATTTATTTAATTTAACAATAGTATAATAATACCATAAGTGTAATCTATATGCAGAAATGTGCCAAGGTCAAACAAATATTATTATAGTATTGTATTCTTATTTCTTATTAATACAGTCATATGAAGAAATTCAATGTCATAATGATTGATCGAGCGTTATACACTGTCATTATATCACTCCACGGGAAAAAAGTATAGATAAACAAGAAAGAGATACAAATAAAACTACAATATTCCTTTGACTTTAGCACATCTCTGTCTATATGGCATTACAGATATTAGGCAGGGTGCCGTGAGAATCATAGCCATCAGTCACAATGAAGTCGTTACTCAAATTTAAATTAACACATTATAGGGGATTTGGAGTGTTGTCCTCCTCCAGAGCTTCCACGACTTGCACCTGCCTTTGCAATGCTTGCTGATTTATTACAATGCGATGTCATGCTTCATATTATGGAAACTGTTCTTTCAAGAAGTGCCAATTTAAGAGCTAGATCCTTTAGTGAAATGCAACTCCATAAGGCAAGTCTTTAAAGCTTAGTAATATTTTTTTTTATCTTATAAAGACGGTAAATGTAAGCTGACATCATATAAAAATGTTTAATTAATTACTTTCAGGTATTACATTTAATTGGTATGGCTCTTCAAGAACAAGAAAATGGTCGCTATCCTTTCCTACTTTTTACTGAAAAAGCTGCAAAACACGGTCTTCAGAATTTATTAGAAGAATTACAAAAAAGTGCTCGAATTGATACCCATAAAGATTTAGTTACTTGGACATTGAATAAGTTTAGGTGAAATTTTTTACACAAACGATTGTAAAAATTACTTTTGATATTAAAACACACTTGCGACTAATTTCAGAATGGTTAGCTCAAAGAACATAGAAAGTAAAAACTCAAGCTCGGAAATGTCTGATCCAGTGGCTACAGCTTCTACCAAAAATGATGAAACATGTGATTCACATGAGCCAACAGATTCAAGTTTGTCTAAAGTCTTTTTTTTGTGATTTTAATTTTATACAATTGCTTTGTTGTTTTAGAAATGGATAAGCAATGGAGAGCAGAAATGGCTGCAAAGAAAAGAGCAAAAATCATGGCGCAAATGCAAGCAATGCAAAATAGTTTCATGAAAGAACATGCCGAGTTATTCAAAGAGACTGATACAGGTTTCAATCTAAGTTTTTTAATGATAATTTAAAATACATATAATAATAAGTATTTTCAGAGTGTTTTCAATTATTTTACAACAGTGAAACCTCATTTTTACGATCCCTCAAATTTACATTGTTATTGGTGGGTCTCGAGTCCTGTCCATACATATTATATCTCGTTTATAATTACTTAATAGGTAGTATTAACATATTTTTTCCCATCCAAATGCCAATTTATGAAACTGTTCTATAAATTTATAAAGTATATTTATTTCAGTAAATTATTATTATTAATTGTTTTAAAGATCACTGCCATTCTAAAAAACAGCAGGTAACTATTCACTATGTATATGGGAAGAATATTTGAACACTCAAATTTATGATTTTACTGATGAAAACGTAAAAATGGGGTTTTACCATAATTACATATATTTTGAGTCTACGTGTATATTTTTATTACCATATTTTGTACAATAATTTAGTAAATACATATATTTTATTTCAAAGGATACCCGTCATCTTCTGCACAAGACAATGTAATATTGAATGAAGATAGTGGAGATGTAAAAAGTAATAGTAATGTGGAATGCAGCATGAATAACAAAACTTACACCTGCATACTTTGTCAAGAAGACACCTGTGTCACCCTCGATGGTCAACCTCTCGTATTGGCTGGTTTTGTACAACAATCCACCGTATTGCTGCAAAATAGGTAAAGTACCTAGTTTTGCTTGACACTTAGCCTGATTTTTATTATCAATTTAATTAATTCTAGGAATAAATTAAATTTACCACAATCAATATCACACGATTCCCCTTGGTTGAATGCTGTGCTGGGTCCTGCAGCTCATGTATCCACGTGCGGTCACGTCATGCACGGCTCGTGTTGGCAAACACACTATGAGAATGTCACTCATCGGGAGAATAGGAGGTCAGTCAGTTTTAAGTTCATTTGTCGTTGTGTTGAATACTTGTACTTTACATTAGTAACATTTGCAGACCGTACCGGATAAGACAACCTGCATCATTTGATGTTGATAAGCAAGAGTTTCTATGTCCTCTGTGTGAATGTCTATCAAACACTGTGTTGCCCCTTCTTCCTCCCTTGTCGTCAATGCACAGTGCTACAGTTAAAGAGTATGCATCTCTTTCATTTGATGAATTTGTTTCATGCGTCAAAGCTGTTTTGAAAGTAAAGGTATTATCTGTTTCCGCCATAGATATTGACCTGTCTATATTATATAATATCTCCTATAATGTAATAGATCTTACAAAGTCCAACACATCAATGCAATGAAAGATGCTCCGAACTACACTGTCATGCTTTTGATGAACCATCAACATCACCGCCGCCGCAAAACAACTCTACTATGTATTCCGCCTGTCATATTCAACAGGTATTACTCATTTCATTAGTTCATTTTTATTTTTTAAACCATTATAACGTATTTTATTCTTTTGTAATGTTACGATGGTTATAATCTATTCTCCAAATTATTATTTAAGGTCACAAAAGAACTTGGAGATATGGGGAAAAGATTTGCTGATTTGTTTACATCTGACACTCCGAAATTCAGTGATCAAACTAAAGATTTACTTCAATTATTCTCAATGGCTATGTATACGCGGGGATTAAATGTCAATCCTCACATGGAAGATCCTCGTGTGGCCAATGTTGTTTGGAGTGGTGCTGCATACTCTTTGAATGCCGTTGAAGTTGTGGCTTCAGCAAGTAATCGATCTTTACTGGGTAACCTTTCCAGTCGCCATCATGACTGTCTTCAAACTCTTATCAGGTATTTATCTTCTAAGATATATCACAGAAAATAACTTCCAACACTGACTGATTCATTTTTATGGTTTCAGAATTATGGGGGTGTTAGGATCGTCATGCGTCAAACCAGAAATCATCAGTAGTAATGCAATTGAACTTCTTTCATCACTACTTTGCACCCAAAATGCAGATGAAGCATGTTTCCTAGAATGGGACTCTTTTGGATTTTTGGTATCTTTAACAATGTCCCTATCCGGTCTATTCATCGCCTCGGATAAGACAAGCCCAATACCTCTGAATCCAGTGTTGGCTTCCCATGTGCGCAAACTTCTTCTCATGAACCATCTGGTCAAACTCATGACCACGTGCAATTTTGAGGATTGCCTCTTAGACACTCACATGGACATCGAAGATGAGTCTGTACATCTCAGGATTCCCATTGCCGACAATTGTTCTAATTTACTGAACATACTAAAACGTGTCAGAAAAAACATTGATGTTAGCAATTATAACGATGCATTGGTTTGGAATGTCTTGAAAAATGGATGTCAGTCATTTTTACGCAATACTTGTTTATTTTATCACTTTTTAACCGAAACTGTGCCTTTACAACAACTAACAGAACTCGGAGGAGACACATTTGAAAACATGTGCCAGTATTTGGATATGCCATACACATTTGATGATATTTTTGCAACACCCTTAGAATGTGAATTAGCTCTATTGTGGAGCTCTCATCCTAAGGTCGTCGACTATTTGAAAGGAGAGGAGACAAAAATGTGTATCATTTATGAACCGAAACCACCGTGTAAACTAGTGACTCTTCCCTATGACTACAGCGACTTGATTAATACAGTATCCATGTTCACTTGTCCCAATTCAGACAGGGAAGATTCCAGAAATCCCACAATGTGTCTAGTGTGCGGTGAAATGTTGTGTTCCCAGAGCTATTGTTGCCAAACAGAATTAAATAAGAATTTAGTGGGTGCATGCACATACCACGCACATTCATGTGGAGCCGGCGTCGGTATATTCCTCAGGGTGAGAGAGTGTGAAGTGCTTCTGTTAGCATCCCCGTCAAAAGGGTGCGTCTCTTCGCCTCCGTATGTCGACCAATACGGTGAAACGGACCAGGGCTTGAGGAGAGGACATCCTCTGCACCTGTGTCAAGACACTTATAGGAAATTAGAAATGTTGTGGTTAAATCATGGTATTCACGAAGAAATCGCTCGATCCATAGAATCCAGCAATAGTCATATAAATACTACTTGGCAGCATCTTTAGTTCAAACTCCTGTCTTGTGTCTTCATCATAAACATATGCACATGTACATCAATATTGAGCATTCATTGTATACATATTTCTAAAATTCCAATTTTTTGTGTAAATAATTTTATCTGTTTGAATATAAATATTTTTTTGACAATAGTTCCCGAGGGATCGTTTTATATGAGTTAGTGTAATGTAGAGTTCATTTTAAGCTGTTGTAACTGGCCTCTTGAATATCTGATTTTCGTGGATTTTATTTACCTTGGATAGGATAGTCTTACTTTCACAATAATACTCTATATTTTTTTATTATGATATTTGCTATCCTTAATATACATACATATACACTTATAAGACGCTTAGAAGCCAAATGAGTCTAGTGAAGGTCTCAAATTTTATTTTATAGAATAATTATATAGTTCAAGCTAGAGATTCAAGTCCTTTATAGCCCATTGTTCACTAAATAAAAATCAAATTGTAATTATGTTTTACATATACATACATATGTATTATTTTATTTTCCACTTTTTTGTACATACCGGATGAGGCAGCATAACTTCCATATTTCGTAATGTAATAAAATAAGAAGTACTTGAGATACATATTTTTAATTTGTTTTACAATGGAGAAAATTTTATATTGTTTTTTTTATTATATGGATCATTTATCATGCCATGAAATAAGGAAGTTAAGTGCCACCTTATCTTTTGTCATATATTTCTTGTCTTAATCAAAGTGGGATTGCAGACCCAGGTAACAATATTTACCTGGGTCACGATATACACAAATAAATACTTGTGTAGATGAATCTATAGTATTTGTCCATTCTTTAATGATTTTTGTTATTAAATTCTATGTTTATTACTTCTCGAGATATTATTTAAACCTTTGCCAATTTAATTTCTTATATTAATAAATCCCATATTCATATTTCACTATTTATTAATACTGTGTGTGTAGTTAGTGATATTTACAGATTGCCTAACAAAAATCTAACATTGCTAAATAGTATTAAAATCTATTAATCTGATTTTAATTAAAATTTCATACGACCATTTTAGTGACAGAACAGTGATTATGTCTTATGACATCTCTTATATTATAAATCTTGTTTAGTCCCAAATACATACATATTTTTATTTGATGTCACTAGAATCCTTTGACTTTTAAGTGTCTTTCTATATTTCTCTACCAGCCGAAGGATGCAATTCACTATTAAAATCATTTATCATACTTTTAATCAATAAAGTGGTCGCAGAATTTCAGGCTGAAATCAAAGATCTAGTTTTTCTGTCCATCCGATTAATATAAAAGTTCAACTTTGAATGATATTTACTCAAAATACCCCTCGTCTCCGTTGGCTTCTAAGCATCTCACACAATATCATACATAAATAACACTCGACATAATACTCGGTTATGGCTGCTGGTGACTATAAAAATAATGAATTTACCAATTTAAGAATATTCATGCATTTTCACTCTTCTACTGAGAAAGAAAGTTTGTTTACTATCAAAGAGATGCATATTAATGTTAATTGTAATGTTTAAATATCCTTGTTATTAAGACATGTAAATTTTATGATATAGATTTATCCTCATTTGAAAATTGCTCATGTTTAATAAAGGCACGAAAAAAAAAATTGTTTTAATAAAACTGAAATACTTCAGCAAATAAATATACCAAACTGTTTGATTTTACAAATCACCGTTTATTTTTAAAGTTATTCATCGGATTTAAAATAAATTGGGAATAGTAGAAATTCGAAAATGATGTGTTTTAATGTGTGAAAAAAAAATTCAAACATTAAAAATCCACAGAGGCTAGCTTACTAATCTAGGGATTGATCAAAAAAAATATTATAATGTTGTGATATAAACATTCATCATCGTTAGTAACCAACATAAATAAACAATGTGTAATCAACGAATCAACATGAAATAAAAATGGTGTTGCATGCAGGAGAATAAAAGAATATTATTATACATTTACGATTTATTATACTTAATAAACCATTAAATAAGTTATTTATCCCACAGTCCAACTTCCTTCATTTTTGTTTGAAAATATTTTTCCAAAGCATTTGCACACCTGCAAAACAAAAATAGTGTGATTTTATTAGATGAACTAGGAAAATATGTATGTATAAACATAATAATATTCTACTAACTTGTAATATTCAGTTTCTGGTGAATTATAAAGACGGCAATTGGTAAATATTCTTGTCATGTCAGCAATAAAGAGTCGGCGAGAAACATAATATCTAGATTTCAAGCGTTCACCGATTGTTCTTAAATCTATAAATCGAATGAAATCATTAATTTACACTTATTTATATTATAAACATGTCTAGATTACCCATGGGATACTTGATGTGATCATAATAATCTGGTACTTCATTTTTGTCGACAGGTTTTAAAAATGGCCATGCAGCTGTGTGATTTTTTATCTAAAAAACAAATATGTATGTATATACATCATTTAGGTTTTAATGAATACATAAGGTTGTGTTTTGAAATCATTAAAAGTATGTAAATACATATGGTACATATATAAAAAAAAGATATTTACAGCATTTAAAATAGTTTTCAGCGTAGTTGCTAAAGTGTCAGGATCACTCGGTTCTTCTGTTAATCGAGCCACTCTGGTTTGTCGAGCGGCCATTCTCCAGCCGGACTCTCGCAGTCCTGGAATACTTTCAATGGGAATACTTCGCACCTAAAATCAAGCAAGTGTATTTTGTTAAGAAATGGTATGTGTATGTATTTGATTCATATTCGTAATTATTGACAAATACCCCTTCTTTAAAACAAGTGAGTCCTGGGTGCACTTTACAAACTTCCTTTTGTTTCATATCAATTAGCTTTTTCAGAATCTGCAATCGATTGCATATGCAGTTTTTCAGCACATAATATTCAGATGTAATATTGTTAAAATAACATTGTATCAAACCTCTTTCTGTTTTCGGATCACACCAGTGAA
The DNA here is from genome assembly GCA_022606485.1 of Agraylea sexmaculata. NCBI lineage: Eukaryota > Metazoa > Arthropoda > Insecta > Trichoptera > Hydroptilidae > Agraylea > Agraylea sexmaculata. The sequence goes on along the minus strand of JAGTTH010002806.1, from coordinate 108,325 downwards.
TTCAGTGTAAACTATTTTAGGGTTAAGTTCACAATGCATCAAAGTGGCTGCTTCGTAATCTTTTATATATCCTTGATACATTGCTCTTGGTAACTTAATTTCCTTTGAAAAACCTTGTTTCTTGAAATAGCCTTCAATTAAATGTGTTGGTTAAACATGATTACTAATTTTTTATACATTATGATCAATGCTAGTGTTCAAATAATAAGCAATTATTACCGATGGCAAATTCATCAGCAAATGTCAAAAAGTGCAATATATTATTCCTGATGTGGTAATCTTTCAAGTGGTTCATCAAGTGTGTGCCGTAACCTTTGACTTGTTCGTTCGATGTCACTGCACAAAATACTATTTCACTAAATCCCTATAAATATATTATTCATGAGTTATTATGACATGTAGTTTAACCCTCAAACAGATTCAATTACCTGCGTTGCAAATGTCCGAAAACAAATTCCGCCGATGGGACGACCTTCTTTGATAAGTGCCAATGTCTTGTGTTTCCTTCAAATATAATTTAATATTATATAATGGATAAAAGAATACAATCAACATAAATTAAATACATACGGATCAAATACTAATTGTGAGATATATTCCTTGGTCATTTCAGGTAGTTGATGAGAAAACACATTATGAAGACCTGAGTATTATATACACATACAATACATTTAATGCTGTTATTTGATTATGATGAATAATAACATGAGAATGGGTTAGAAGGCAATTACCTATAAGCCATAACATTGTCTGTTTATTCACGGGTCCTGTCAATGTGTTTCCAATTACATGAAACTCTATGAGCTTTTTGGCTTCTTCCACTTTGGCCGCTTCATCTCTAGGAGCACTAACTTGGAAAAGTGCCTAAGATATCACATAAATTAGTTTTTGTACAATTAATTAATAAACTAATATACATAGTTATGGATTTAATTTACTAACGTCTGGCCCTCCCATATAATTTGGATCACTGATGGTATTTATTATTTCTGCAACGGTATCATCAGTAAGATCTTCCAAAGATTCTCCGATATCTGAAAACTTTTTACGTTTTGCTACTGGTCCTCCGCTGCTGTCGAAAGATGTCAAAGACATTGCTGCCCTCTTTCCATCGTGAACTTGTTTACCACCTTGACAATATCAAACCATAATAAATGCATTTAAAATATATATCAAAATAAGCATTGATAATAGTAGATATATTATATTACCAGAACTTAAGGTGATTGTTGTAAAGCCATCCTTGTTATCGCCAGCAATATTTACTTTTTCAAATTCACCTGTTGATTTTTGCCGCCCTATAAGAAACATTATCAAGCATTATGACATTTGACAATCTTGTATGTTTTGATAATATTCAAACCTGGTTTTGAAGTGTCTAATATTGCTTGTAGGTGAGTCGGCGGAACTTGTTTGTAATCTGGATCCCAAATTGGAGAACTTTCACTAAATATTTCTTCCTCCAGGAGAGCCAAAAATCGTGGGAAATGTGTTAACACCAAAACCTTTTATGATAGAACACAAAGATTATATGAAAGGATAATAAAAAAAATAATAATTATTGTTTGCAAAAATAACAAACTCTCTTTTCAGGGGACATTCGATCTCTTTCTGAATGACATTTATCCATTAATTGCCGACAGACTGATTTGAATACTGCCCTTAATAAGGTCCGTCCAAAAACTAGTGTTGTTTCAAAATGTGGCAAAGAATCGCAGAATGCGGGTACATGACAAAAAACCAGCCATCTAAAATAAAATATCCCTTATTTAATGAGCACTATAATCATAATGAAGCCAATGTCAGTGTTAGACATGTTAATGTATGTTTTCCATATTTATTGGATGTGTAGGACATTACGACCCAAATGAATGAAATACCTGGTGTAGTTTATTTGGTAAGCAGACACGTCTTCGGGATTAGTAATTTGCTGCAAAATATTAATTGCATAAAGAATTATTGAAAAGTAATATTCACATAATCAAACCACTTACGGTCTTTCTAATACTGGGTGATTCAAAATTCCAATGATTAAAACAGTGTAAAAACATTTTTGCTAAATCATACATTGTTTGCCATTCTCGATGAGCAAGTTGATTGAATTTGAACAAGACAAAATTCGTAATGGCTTTGGCTATAGACGGCTTTTCAAACGGCGGTTGACCGAGAGGACCTTCTATATGAGCTTTACTCATGGTCAATATGCACTTTCGCAATAACTGAAATAAAATTAAAGTTAAGGAATTAAGGGGGATGTAAAGGCAAAACTATTAGTATGGGAAGTCGAGCATGATTTACCTTAAATAAATAAAAATATACACGTTTGGTATCTTGATCGTCTTCTCGGTGCATGCTCATAAAGATATTTTCCACATCCACAACCATGCCCAGTAAGCGATTCACTTCTTGTCCTGAACACTTGGACAAGTGCGAAACGTGTTTCTCTAAAATGAGAAAGCAGACAATTAGTGGATTTATCGGAACGACTACACGGATCACTTTACGGTCATTCGTGCATACCCAGTGTGTGGTTACAGTTGCGACAGGGATCATGGAAATTAGCCAGCTGGGAAGAATCGACTCGCTGGTTGTTCTTGGCTGGAAGCACTGGAGTTTTCCATCCGTTGCAGCCACACTCGGGGGTCTGAAACCAAGAGTGCAGGTAGAGATACGGTTACAGGTACTCGTACACGACTTACAGACCTGACAGGCCGAGTAGATGGCCAGCTTAAGCAGCTTCTTGCTGTGAGGCCAGTTGTACACTTGCTGCTTCCTCTGCTGTATCCGCTGCAGGTTGCTCTGCCTGGATCCTTGCTCGTTGTTACTGTTGCTGTTGTTGTTACTGTTACTGTTACTGTTACTATTACTGTTGCTGTTACTGTTCCCGCTGACTGCTGCCTCGTCCATGCCCGAGGTGCTGGCTGTGATATTACAAGTGCTGGTGATATTGTCTTGTCTGTCTATCTGACTATTGCCTATTGACTGTTACTCACCGTCATGGTCTCCAGCAGAGAAGCACTGCAGCTCGTCCCCGACCATGCTGCTGACTAATGGTTGCTGATGACTGATGACTGATGACTGCTGACTACTGACACTAGACGCAAGTACACAACACACAACAACAGGCCGGTGTTGCCAGTGACGAGCACTTGAGCACTATGTATAGTGTATAGTGCTCAAGTGACATAAGATGACAGGTGACAGTTTACAGGTGACACTGACAAGATGAGCGCGCCAGGAGGCTGGGCCAGGTACAAGCCGGTCCTGGTGGTGGTCGGGCTGGTGTCTAGCGTGGTGGCGGCCATGTACCCTATAGCGATTGCCCCGATGATGGATCCTTCCTATTACAGTACCTTATTTTTGACTTCACACAATCGTCATCATTATACATTATTTTCGATTCGTTTTCATTTCATACATGAATGTATATTTTTTTACAGAAAACATACAAAAGATCAACAGAAAAAATATCGTCCAAGAAGAAATTCAGCCAGGAGGTCGGTTGCATTATATTATATCTTAAAGCGAATATATAATTTCAATGATGTTACCATTTGCTTTTATGCAAACGGTAACATCATTTAAACTTTATCTTTAAATTTATTTTTTATCCTTTAAACTTTTATCTGCTTGATGTTTCACATATCTGCCGGTTAATGCCGATTCTTGACACTTATTAATTACGGCACTGGTATCTAGTCTTCTTCAGAGACTAATACAAGAAATAAAATTACAGGAATATACTTTATACCTATACCGACAATAATTTCATGGCTTATTACAAAAGTGGAGATTTCTGATTGTGATGATGAAAGATGTAAAAGTGTTTTTTTTTTATGAAAAACTCCTTCGTTAATAATATTATTAATAGGTAACTCTATTATTTCTTTTTAATATAGAATAACATATAATAAAAGGTAGAAAACAAAATTATTTCTCTTTGACTTTAAGCATGAATGTGACAAAATCATCACTCCCTGAGTAAATTTTTTTTATTTCACGTTTGTACTTTAATTTCTGGCGTTTGCTAATTAGAATCTATTAATAATAATCATTATTTTATTTTTAGGTATGAAGGTATGGTCAGATCCCTTTGGAAGAAAGTAATATTAATTATTTTTAATTGATTGTTAAACAGCATTATATTAAAATAGTTAAAACTGTTTTTTTTATAATTTAATTAATATAACTAATAAATATGATATGTATTATATCATTCTAATACTTTAGTATTCATTTTGTAACCCTCGCTTGCACCAAAAATCCAACTTCTTCTCCTCCCCTCTTCCTGCTTTGACCTATGAGGTAGTTTACTTATGTAAATATCGAAATGTTTTCATTGAACTGTAAAAAATGCAATGACAAATTTGCTTACTTAAAAGATCAGAAACACAGAATATATTTTATTTATTTACATGTACATTTCGATAAAAAGAATATTCCACTTCAACTACATCATATTATAAAATCATCATCATCACCGAGTTCTAAAAATATATCAAAGGCTTCACGGTGACAAGATCCTTCGTTGGTGAATACATATTTATGAAATGTTCCATCGGCACAAATAGCTAAAAATATGTATGTTTATTAACACAAAACCAATAGCCGATGTTTAATAGTTTATACAAAAATTACCAGCAACCGTTGTGTTGGAAACAAATGCACAGAGAGCAGGTTGCTCCTTAGGTATAGATGCTGATGCCAGAGGTCTTTCTCCTCCTAATAGAGCTTCACTAGCTGCAGCTAAAGCAGTTCCAGTTCCACTGGAACCACCCCCTCCATTATTCAATCCTAATTGAAATACATGAAGGGTTCCTTTATCTGAACAACAACATAGCATATCTCCTCCTCTTGAAAAATTCATGCTGCAAAAAAAGATTATGTAATATCATGCAAAATATTAAACAAATAAATGAGTAAAAATATTTTAAACAAACCAAAATAGTGTAGCATGATCAGCTCCTCTCCTTAATGTATGAAGTAATCCTTTACGCTTGGTACACCAGACTCTCAAAAGAGTACCTCTCTCAGAAGCGGTAGCTAAAAGTGCTCCTCCAGCAGATAAAGCTACACAGCGTAATGCTCCGTTGTGACAGCGTATCACACTTACAGATCCGAAGCTTCCTACGTCCTAAACAGAAAAACAGCTGTGTGTAACTCTTTTCTTTTTGAATCACAGATATGTTATATCTAAAAATAATTACAAGTAATTGAACAGAACCCGTAGTGTGTGCCGGAGCTGCAAGTAGTCGACGAGAAGTAGCGGGCAAGGCGGCCATATCACAAATACCGGTAGGGTTAGATGAAGTATGCATCGCTAAGCGACATTGACTCCCTATTTGGACAGGCCAACGCATCACAAACACAGCACGTTCTAGTGCAATAGCCACTCTGGAATAAGTTTTACAACAAATCCATAAACAAGACCAAAAAGTAGAATGAGGATCTATAGTAAATGTGTTAATACTTGTCTTTTTGAACTCGTATCCCTTTAATTGCACTTATAAATTCCACCTCACAAATAAATTTCCTCTTTGCATCATCAAATACTCTCAAAACGTTATCTTTCGGTTTGGTCACCATAAATAGAATATTTGATCGATACAACATTTCACATAGTATAACTTCTCCTAGCTCATCAAATCCTGAAAAAATGCATATTTAAGATTGAAGAAAGCCCCGATTATCCAAGAGATGATTGATCAAGTTGCTACATGTTATGCAAAAGGAAATGACACTATTGGGTATGGTAAAAAAAAGAGTCAGTAAACTAATTTATTTATCTTTATGATAATAAGTTTTAGTATATTTGATGCCCTTAATTGATGATTTTATAATAGTTTGTGTATAGATGTAAAATAAAAATATAAATACCAAATCTGGCTTTTTCCACTAACGGCTCCACATTATAAATCCGCAGACCAGAATCGGTGCAACAAGTAAAGCAACCTAGAATAACAATAAATAATATTATGCATAATAGACATATATGAATAATGAGTAATGCGATGTCTTTGTTTAGCAAAGTACGTGGTGAATGCTAACAGCTGATAGGTGTTAAGCTAGTTGTGACATACCCTGATCTTGGTTGTAGCGAAGTGCCAGTTTCCCAGCTAGAGGAGCATTACTCCTGGGAGCCATGGTTTCTATCGTCACGCTTCCTAGTATTCAGATACTTCCTATTTTCCAGAAACACTCCTGGCTTCTTTATTCATTCTTATGCGAAGTCAATGACACTCGGACAAAGTGACATGTTATTATGTTCGCAATAAACATTGGAGTTGCCAGCTGATAATTATTCTATTTATTTACCTTTGTATTTTTATTTATGTTTTCAAAAACATTTACATGTGTAAAAGACAATAGTGGGATATTTAATGTAAGTATTTGGCTTGGTTATATTATTTTGATAAAATAACTCATAATTTTCACAAAAGCTCACCAAAAATTGTCATAACAATCGCCCAATTCAAATAATGAACGAAAAAAAATGCAAGTGTACGTAGGTGGGTATTTAGATTTATTTGAGTATTAGGCGTGTAGGCTATCTATAATAAAAAAATAAGTTATTAATTATTGAAGTCAATAAGTACATGAAGATATTTTTTTATATGTAAATAAAAATGACTGAGAATTCCCATTCGTGTATGGAGTTTATTGATGTAAGAAAATGTTTCGTTCTCATGTGTAACGAAGAAATGCTAAATAATGATGTATGAAATCATAGTGCAGGGGGAAGAGCAAGGGAAGACTATCCTCTCCACGTGGACCAGTCGCTACAGAATACCAGATGTGTCGAGTGACGAACTCTACACTACACTTTTCTTTAAACATTTCTTTATTAAACTTTCACTTTTGGACCTTTTCCCCAGAACGTATTGTGAATTTATGCTTAAACATATTTTTGAAATGACAAAAAGTGCAACGTGTGTGTACCTTTAGAACAGATTTTCATAAAGTAAGTGTTTTCTATCATATCTTTTAATAATTTTACTGTAGACTTATTAAAATAAATCTCACATAAATTTATGCATTTACTTCATATCGATATTAAGTAAAGGTATACTGTTTAAGTATCTATTTATACCTGGAAGATTTAGGAAAGAAAGCCTTCACGGGAGTAGATTAAATCAATATAAAAACATAAATGAAATATTTTTCTAAGTAACGTGAAGGCGTCGCGTTTCAGATACGAATAATATATGTTTCCTTTCGCTCTTTAGTTAAGTGCATTATTCTTAGTTAGTATTTTTACGATAGTTAATTAATTAATAGCCAAAGAGGTTTTAATGACCATAAAACAAATATATTCTAATTCATATAAAACTTTCTTTCGAGGTTTTTGCAATAAAAGCTGTCGAAAATTATGTTGTTTAGTGTTGGTGTTTATTATTAGTGATGATTTCAGGGATATATTTCAATCGAGTCCTGGAATGAAGCCAAGACTCAGTTCAAATGTGAGCTTTAATGTGAACAACATAAACAAATCCCACTAAAAGTTCCCCGTTTACTCATGAAAATCATTAAGACAATTTTAAAGTTGCACCCTTAATTACATTACCAAGCAAGTAATGCTATATTTTGTTTCTTGCTTACAAAACAAAAAAATAATAAATGTATCTATCCATCTTAACAACATAATGGTTTTCTTATTGATGTACCTACATATGTACATTAATGTTGATTCCACCTGATCGCAATGATATATTATTATTAAGTTACAATCGAATTTAAGTAATCGATAATTTTTAGGCTGCGAGAAGTAAAGTAGATAAATATATGAATAATTTCCGACAGGTTAATTCTTACGAGTTTACAGAGAATCGGCGTTGATGACGCGTTCAAATGATCGGTGGTTATTTTTGACTTCCTGCTACTACTCGAGCCATTACTACTAAAGCATTTGTATATTTTATTAAATAGATACAATATCCACTATTATAATATGCACGTGCACATAATACATAAGTTCTATACACTTCAAGTGAGAGCGCGGTAATCCTTCGGAGTTCTTAACAAATTAATTCTGGAAGATATTAAAATTGCATTTACACAATTCTGATTTTCCAATACACGCACAAGGTAGTAGAGTCATTAAATTTATAGCCTATCATCTATATTTACATACGTACATATTCATCCTCACCTAAGCGGTGCAATGCTTCACTTAATGTAAATTAACTTCTTAAATTAAAAAAATATCATTCAAAACACTTACTTTATAATGCTTGATTTCTAAGAAATACGAGGCTAATTTAAGTGATAGAATGACTGTGGTTTGATATTAAAAGGCATAGAAAACTATATTTACAAAATTGGCCAAATTGAATAGCTGGACAAGAGGAGAGATGTTAAAAGACACTCACGTCTGTGGCGAATTTTAAAATTAGGCCTTCTATATTTTACAGTTCAGCAATATGTAACAAACAAAACGATGATGCATGGTTAGAGTGCAAATTAAAAGGCAACATTGTAAGTTGTATAAACCAGTGAATGAATGGCGGTGCGAAATCAAGAAGGTGCATAAGACCGCGGTAACTGCCACCACTAAGTAAGCTCACCACTCGTTTTGTTGTCCAGGGGAAATTAACACATCTAACGTGAAAATAATATTTATTATGAACGATTATTGAACCACCTTGTGTACGTAAGATCATTTCTTGTTCCAACTAGACTCGTCACCGCCCTTGAGTCTGGTCCTTTACAAAAAGGACTTGTAGTAAAAATCTAGCTCTCTCTGATCTAACAAGAGCGAATTTACACTTCTCTACATCTGACAACTTATTACGAGCATTCATTCTGTTTTGTTTCGAAAAAGATAATAACAGATATTGACAATCACTATAGGTATCAATTGTACATACATGTAATATACATAATTATATTTTGTTAAGAAAATTATTATTTATTTAAAATCTTATCTAATAAGAGCTTGTCAACATTAGAAAATTCCTTGGAGTGATAAAAATTATTCCTTGTTTCCTATTATTTCCTTGCTCTGGGGAAAATTCTACAAACATCAAATAAATAATTAAAATAATTTAATATAATATTAAATACTTGTTCTTGCATTTAAATACACTTTAAATGATGTTAAAATGTTATCGAATACAGAGACTAAGGCACCATTTCAGTAAATTAAAAACATTGATCATTTTGTAAGAATTGTTTAGTCATTTATGTATTCTGTTATTGTTTCAGGTGATTACAACTATGATGAACTATCAAATACATCATTATATTGAGTGCATTTAGTAGTAAATGAAGAATAATGTGAATAAAGAGGAAGACACGGGATATGTAGATAAATGAAGATCCAATGGTTACTTCTGAATTCTTCTCACCCACCTCAGTTCGCACTGCTACATCGGTGACAAATATTTCCGGTAAAAACCTTATCGCTATTTTGAAAATAAAATACCTATTACACTCCATTGAACAAGGGTCCTAGAATAACATTAGACACTTACTGCCTTACTGTTACTATACAGCATTGATTGGCGATAGGGAGTAAACACGTTGTTCAGTGCAGTCTAATAGGCATTTAAAAGATGTGTAAGATGAGTAAAGCTTCTCTAGAAAATAGTGTTATAAGTTGTTCAAAATTAATTTTACATCGTATTAAATAGAGTTTTCGTTCTTTGATTAGTGAAAAAGCATTCCATGAGCTTTGTGAAAAAGACGACAGAGTTCGTTAAATATTAAAAACGGAGTGTGTGCTACATATAAGTTTTCTATTGATTCATATAACGAAATTTGTAAATATGTTCATACCAACATAATATGAAATATCGTGAAACGACATACTAGGTATATATTATAATAACAATGGTAGGTATAAGGAGCCTAATAATAGGTTTTGTATACACCTGTTGGTTAGAGTAGTCTGTAGCCCCGTGGCCCTGTGGCCCTGTGGCCCTGTGGCCCTGCTGCTGGGCTACTCTATCGATTACAACGCTAAGTTATGTCTGTCTTTCCATAGCGTGTAAGCAACACTTCTTCCGTGCACTGGCCGAAATAACAACTAGATCACCTATTTATAACACGGCGACAAGCAATGTTCGGTCGTGGCGGGTGTGCGGTATGTGCGGTGTTAAGGGGCCCTCTCAACACAGGCGCCAGTCGCCGCGACGCTCTCCTCCGAACCTGCTTCATCACACTCTTCATAATTAATACGCCACCGCCGCTCTACCATTACCGCCACTAATATGTGATATTCATCTGTGATACTTCTTTATGACTTAACTAACCTCGTCGGCGAGTCTGTCGCTAGTGTGCTATGTGTAGTGTTTCTAACAGAGTTGCTGATGCACCGCCACCACTACGATTCACCTGAAAGAGAACACGAAAACAAAGTAAACAGTTCAATCCCGGACGAGGGGAATGGCGGAAGGAGAAGACCATAGCTCCATCACTATGGTGAAAAACAAAGTTACAAAAACCAAGAAACCCACCAAAGAACGATGGTTGCTCACTAGAAAGACGTGGAAATACATGACGGATGCCGGACGACGTCTTATCCCGGAAGGAGCCCTTAATAGACCAGAGGACGTGCCTAAAATAGAGGCATATTTTCAAGAAGTGTGTAAAAAAGAACCTAAATTCCTATTATGGAGAAAAAGCTCTTATCCCGGTGCCACAAACATAAGAACACACAGGAGGAGAAGAGATAGACTGAAAGGAGGAAGCGTGAGACAAGCTAGCTCCGCTGACGAGGCGGAGGAATCGATAGGCCCAGCTAGACCGGCTTCACTGGTCATCACCCATACATCTGGTGGTCGATTCGATGTCAATAAACTAAAGAAAGAATTCTTGTCGCCATCGTCTGAAAAAATACAAAGATTTGGGCTTAAATCAAACGTGGAAACGGCGATACCCAACAATGAAGAAACTGAATTAGTTAATATGATTCAAAAGTATCTGAGGGTTCAAGAACAAACTTCTCACCTTCAAGAAGGACCCGATTTCGAGTATCAAGATTTAATTGATAAGTTGCAGCAGCATTTAAGCCTAGTGTTTGGAAAACAGGAGGAAATTTCTCGAAAAACTGTTAGCAGTCCAGTTCCCGTAGGTGATCCCGTACAAAGATCTTTATTAGAAACATTGAGTCGCTATTACAGAAAATCATCGAATAGAGATCACGTTATCCAAGATCTTCTTACCGACCGAAAACTTTTGAAAAAATTGTATTATGATTTAAGACAAACCAAAGGGTTTCGAGCAACTAGAATCGGTCTCAATACGTCCACTCAAAATTTACAGCCGTGGCGTAGCAGTCTTCGCCCCGTAAGACGCGAGGACGATTACGAAGACGAAGAAGATGACGACTACGAAGAGGGGCCTTGGGAAAGACGTAAAAGAGATAAAAATAACGAGCCTCCTCCCCTTGTAGAGGTTTTCAGTGAAAGTGGGGAGAACTATGCGGATTTTGGAATTCAAACAGAGCCTTTAGATGCTGAAACTATACATATTTTAAAACACGATTATACAGAAAAAAGGCGCCAAAAAGCCGTAGAAGATGAAGAGACTATGAAAGAATCTCTCAAAATGGATGAAAAACGAGGAGTTCGCAGGAAAAGTAGTGTCGATCACGAGGACGTATCACAGTCAGTGAGTGACACAATTAAAAGGTATTTGCGCATGGCGAGGAAAAAAAGCGTGGATGCGGACAAAGTGGACAGATTCAAGAGAATCAATTACGACAAAAACCTACGCAACATCAAACCCAAGGGTGAGATCACCATGCCGGGAGACGACGACGGCTTAAGTAAAGGTAGTCAAACTATCGAAGAGTGGTTAGAGAATCTAGAGGGTATGTCTCCGGTGGCAGAAAGACAGCACCGATCTCTGTTATCGCATTTGTTTGGTAGTGGTCCTTCTCCATCTATGTCGATGACTTCAGTCGGTGGTAATTCTTCATCCGCAGGTGGCAGTGGGACTATGCAGAAGTCTCGATCATCAAGCAGCGTCGTACAGCACGTCAGTAGAAAAATATGGCGCACCCGAAGTAAGAGTAGAGGACCTTCGCACCATTCCAATTGGACCCCTCAGGTATGAACTATCATATTCGATCACTACTAGCAGTTGACATCTTGTTTCTTTTAAATGGCATTGCCAATATACAAACAATACTTTCACTCTTATCATTTTCTTTTTAAACTACAATAATTGTGATCCAGTACAATAAAACATTACAATAAACCGTTATAATGATTTTTGCAAGTTTAATTGATTGATTTGAAAAAAAAATACTGTTCACCAACAAGACAAATTACTAAAAAATGTTATAAAAAACGCCGTTTTCTCATAACAACGTATGGAACTCGACAGAGATGTACCTAGGTCAAACGAATATTATAGTATTCTATTGTAATTTCTTATTAATGCACTCATATGTTGAAATTTGACGTCATTGTGATTAATTTGAACATTATTTTTTTTTTTTATTTATAAATACATATATTATTATAATCATACTACAGTACCACTAGAGCATTACGGGGGGTCCCAAATCGTAGTGATGATAGTGCAGTACTCGTCAGTTGGAACATGAAACATAAAATTTAAAAAATAATACTCTCTCTCTCTCTCTCTCTCCCACCTGTCTTGATATCGCTCCATGGGTAAAAAGAATAGACCATACTGGACCATATTCGTAGAAATACATTGATATAATATAAAATGCTTTTTTTGTAAATACTTTGAATAGTATCGCGTATTATTCAGATGTATATAATGTGAATTACACACACTCGTAGCTATGTGTATATATTATAGAGTAGTTGCTGTTGGGTCGATGGAAATCGTCAACAGGTGATGGTTGACGATGGAACATTAGTAACTTTGTGCGAAGCTGAAAGAAAAGCATTACAACAAGCAGCACTCGCTCGTCTCCAGCATCTTAATTTGGGCATTCCACTGCAAATCCCTCAAGGTATGTCACACTTCTCTCGTATCTCTATTTGTCTATCTAAATATTATATTGTATTTGCAAAATTGTAATATGAATAGATAGTTCATCGCCGACATCGCACAAGCCTAAAAGAAGAGCTTATCTCCTAAAGAGAAAAGCGCTCACCACGGGCTTTTTAACAAAAGAGTCGGATAAAGACAAAGGTAATATATTTATCGACAATATACTTTCACAATCCCGATATATATTAATATATGTTTATTCAATTTCAGGAAACAACACCGGGTTGGTTTTCGGAGTACCGTTGGCCCAATGCATCAGCCAGAGCGGTGCACTCAGCAGGCGCGGCTCTAGAACCAGTTGTTCGTCATTGGTCGACAAAGAAGATGAGGTACGTATATTGATAAAAGTATTAAAAATAATGGAATGCGGCCCGGCATACGAAGTGTATTTGAAGAGCATCGATTGTAAGATATATTAAACCAAATAGAGTTATATACGATAGTGAGATAGAGACGGAGGAAGGTAAATAATGAAGACTATGAAGAGGTGAGAAAGACGCTGACCGGGCGTACATTCCTTGACTACGTTGCGACGTTCGCGACCTTGGCTTGGAGCACATACTGTGACTATGACTATGACTGTGACTATGACTATGACTATGGTACTCTGTCAGGACTGGGAGTAGGTATGCTTAGGACAGGTAATCATCTTGCAACGAATGCAACATATGCGCAATAAGAGTGTATCGTAGAAGCTGGGAAGTGGTGTCCATACATAATATGTAAATAACAATCGTTGCGAAAGTGTGGGCAGAGGCGGGCAGTGGCGGTGGCGGTGTGGCGGGCATTCTGCTATTCTTGGCCACCACACCCAAATATATCACCCACCACACTATACTAAACACTATTGCTAGTAGCTATTATATGTACACATGTCCGCACTATCATCACATGCATGCACTACTCACCACTACGCTACACTACCTACTCATTCCACTATTATGCCACGTGCCTCTCGATCATTATACATTCATTAAAAAACAATCCTGCTGATCTAATACACCGTGCACTATTATTACAATGGGTGCTTAAAGCTCTAATATCGTGTTATATTTATAATAATATGGTAATAGCGATGCCGATGCGTAGCGCTCGTAGCCTGTCCAACCAAACTTCTTCACGATTCTGCTTTTGCACGATGCTAATTTTACCAAATTCAATAAATGTACACAGATTATGAGTGTGTAGAAACTATTAAGCCATCGGTGGATTTTATAAATAAGGTGAAGCTATTCTCGCTAACAATTAATGATTATTAACATCCATACGGTAGCCAAAATACACATGCCGTCAATTATTTCAATTAAAATATGATATGTTATATTCATAACCATAACCCATTCGCTTTCCAATCACTGTGGAAACTTTAAAGGATTTTGACTGATGAGTCATTGATTTAGATCAGGGTAAATACTTATGTTACCGCAAAATGACATATACTGTAGAACCTCTATCAGAGGTTATTAATATCATTGAGGGAGAATTATGGTGAAAAAGTTGCTCCCATCACGAGAGATACATTGCATATAGAGTGAAGCAGAATTATAAAGAGATTTTTAAAAATGGGTCTCGGTAAAATATCCTCGAAGAAAATAGGTAACTATAGAAATCAATCGAAATCATTGAAAAGTGAGCGTTTTAGTGAAAAAATCGTTTAACGAGTAATATTTTGGAACGAATGGTACTCTTTACAAGAGGTTCTATTATAAATCGAATTACCAATAAACATGAATATTTTATTTGAAATTATAGAGTGGATCCTGTGAAAGCTTGGCATCGAGAGATCGTTTAGCAGGTAGTGAATCAGATGTGGAAACATGGGAAGATGGAAGCTGTGCTGGATTAAGTAGTATTCGGAGTAGATCTCCACAAATACCGACTATTATTACCAGATGTATTGATCATTTAAGACAATATGGCCTCCATACCTTGGGAATATTCAGAGTGAGCACGTCAAAAAAACGAGTCAGACAAGTAAGATAACGCTTTAAGGATCACTACTCGCTGTAACATTGACTTGAATCTCTAATAAATATTTTTCAGCTAAGAGAAGAATGGGATTGTGGAAAAGAACTACCGATAGAAGCAGATACATGTCCCCACGATGTAGCTACACTGTTGAAAGAATTTCTCAGAGATTTACCAGATCCACTCCTTTGCAGGGAATTGTACCAAGCATTTATTCAAACACAAAGTAATTAAACATTCAATAATATTTTCAATAGTATGCCTAATTATATTTGAATTTTACAGAAATAAGAAACCGAAAACTACAACAAGAAGCAATACAACTTTTAATCATTTTATTACCAACCATTCATCAAGACACCCTTCATGCTTTGTTAAACTTTCTTGGAGAGGTTGCTGATAATTCCGAGGACAAAACAAACTCATCAGGTTCCAAATAAAATTATAATATATATAATTGTCTAACTGTGTGTATGTTATATGTCTGTATGTCTGTCTGTCTGTCTGTCTGTCGGTATGTCTGTACAGATCAATCTTTCAAATATCCTCAGCGTATGTATACAGAGTCGCTATATACAGAAAAATAGTCCTTAATATATCAGGGTACAAGCATTAAAATTCCGTGTGCTCTTAAGTCTTTATGGAACTGAGCCATATATTCAAAATAGAATAGAATATTTGGTAGTGAGACTGCATTTAAATTTGTTGATAATTGAAGATATGCGAAAGTAGCCCTTAATATGTATCGAATACCTTCGAGATATCGTATACTTTCGTTTGAAATATGTTTGCTGTCAGTATATGAAACTTCAAAAAATTTTCATTTTCAATGATTGTTTAAACTATAAATGGGACATTTTCGAAATAGTAAAATAGTCCTATTTGACCGGCAACTAATGTAGATTCATCCATTATCTATAACACGTTTCATGTCTCTGTCAATAGAAGGTAGTTAATCGTAAACTGATATATTTTATAAATAATGGTCAAACGAAATCCATTGTGACAGCTAGGTGTTGCTAGGTGTTGCCAGGTGTATAAATAATTCAATTTAAATATTTAATCATAATTAATACATATCTAAAATCTCGAAACGGGTATTTTAATGATAATATTATTGAATTAATTTCAAAATAATTTTAGAGATATTTAATAATGCATAATAAATGAAAATTCTCAAAAAAAGTATTTATCGGGAGACTCGCTTTTTAAATATTGTGATGAGTGTTGTCATCATATGAAAACCGCGTTATATTATTTTATTAATAATTTTAATAAAATTTCAAACTTCTTTCGAATGAAAAAACAAACATCTTATTATCTTCGTATTAAAAACAAATCAGAGCATTTCAAAATATTAAATAATTTCAATATATTTTTCGGTGTATTTAATTTGATAACGCATAACAATTTCCACATTTTTATACTTCATTTTTAAAATAAAAAAATTCTTTAAAACTTCTTTAAAGCAACAATGAAATCAAAACTCAAAGATAAACGTCCTATTAAAAAACCAGGCAGAACATAAAAAAACATTAACAAATTGAAAATTTCAATTAAAATTACCCTAGTAATATATATAATTGTCTAACTGTGTGTATGTTATATGTCTGTATGTCTGTCTGTCTGTCTGTCTATCGGTATGTCTGTACAGTCAATCTTTCAAATATCCTCAGCGTATACAGAGTCGCTATATACAGAAAAATAGTCCTTAATATATCAGGGTACAAGCATTAAAATTCCGTGTGCTCTTAAGTCTTTATGGAACTGAGCCATATATTCAAAATAGAATAGAATATTTGGTATTGAGACTGCATTTAAATTTGTTGATTATTGAAGATATGCGAAAGTAGCCCTTAATATGTATCGAATACCTTCGAGATATCGTATACTTTCGTTTGAAATATGTTTGCTGTCAGTATTAATCTTAATATATGAAACTTCAAAAAATGTTCATTTTCAATGATTGTTTAAACTATAAAATGGGGCTTTTTCGAAATAGTAAAATGGTCCTATTTGACCGGCAACTAATGTAGATTCATCCATTATCTATAACACATTTCATGTCTCTGTCAATAGAAGGTAGTTAATCGTAATCTGTAAAATTTTATATATTCAATTCGAATTGCTTGACACATGAAACGTAGTGTTGCCAGGTCTATAAATAATTCAATTTAAATATTTAATCATAATTAATACATATCTAAAATCTCGAAACGGGTATTTTAATGATAATATTATTAAATTAATTTCAAAATAATTTTAGAGATATTTAATAATGCATAATAAATGAAAATTCTCAAAAAAGTATTTATCGGGAGACTCGCTTTTTAAATATTGTGATGAGTGTTGTCATCATATGAAAACCGCGTTATATTATTTTATTAATAATTTTAATAAAATTTCAAACTTCTTTCGAATGAAAAAACAAACAACGTATTATCTTCGTATTAAAAACAAATCAGAGCATTTAAAAATATTAAATAATTTCATAATATTGTTAGATGTATTTAATTTGATAATGCATTACATTTTCATACTTCATTTTTAAAATCAAAAATTTCTTCTAATCGATAAAAAAACACTTTAAAGCAAAAATGAAATCAAAACTCAAAGATAAACGTCCTATTAAAAAACCAGGCAGAACATAAAAAAACATTAACAAATTGAAAATTTCAATTAAAATTACCCTAGTATTATAATATTATAGTAATATTATACGAGCATGCCCCATTTTCAATGCACATCAATGTTTGATATATGTATACGTATATTAGAATCTTTCGAGTTGTATTAACTAACTCTTAGTAAGAGTGCACTTTTTCATTTTAAATTATACAAACATGTATTTTTTAAACAATTGTAATGAATCCGAATAAATATTAAATAAAATATCCGGCAAATAACCTCATGGCTCTGTTAACAGGCCATTACTCTTTTCATGAAATATTCCATGCCTTTTTTGTCTTGGATTTGAGTTCAGGAACTATTTTTGGTTTATTCTCACAAACCAAAAATTTTACAAAACCCCATAGAAAAAAATATATAAGGGGTTAGATAATTCGCATGATTAGCTACCTCACCTTATCGACTGATATTTCTTAAGGCGTTACTCTTTTTATATACCATACCATTTTTAATTGTTAAAAGTAGAAAATACATATGCGTAAAAGTTTTCAAATTTGAGTGCTGCCACGAACAACATTACACTAAATTTAAAAAGTGCACCCTTGTAAAATGATACACAATTAATTTTTATTTGTTTTTACAGGTGAATTTATACAAGGAAATAAAATGGATACAAGTAATTTAGCCACTGTATTTGCGCCAAATATATTACACTGTTTAAAATCAGGATCATCTAACAAGGACATAAGGTAAAAGTGCTAGTGTCGGTGTGTTTTTAAGTAAACTTATATGAATATTTGTTCTTTTCAGTTGTGCTGAAGATCGAATCGATGTTATAAATGTAGTAAGACACTTATTAGAGCATCGTGACACAATATTCAACGTATTGGGGGAGTTGCGTCATGAAGCATATTTACATTTAGCAACAACACAACCACATATCTTGGATAGTCTTTTGGACAAAATATTAAATCAAGCCCAAAATAGTCATCAGTGAGTGCACATGTACTATGAACAATAAATAAATGTACAGTAACCTTTTATTCTAGGCGTATTGGAGTTAATCCTGAAATAGTGGGAGGCTTTGACAGCGATAGCCAAGGCAGCCCTCCTTTACACAGAAAAATGTGGAGTCGAGAACAATGTCTACATCAAACTGCTGCAATGGGAGGACCCAATGTGGCTATGACATTAAGGTGGATTTTAACATTATTTTCATAACTATGCATTTATAATTACTTTACGTTAATATTATTATAGGCAAAAAGAACGTAGTAATAGAGAATCAAGATCAAGCAGTAAAAAGAGATGGAGAGACGAGTACAGAGAAGATAGTAGTAGTAGTTCTCTCTCTTCAGCGATGACCATAATAACCAGGTAACTTTAAATATTTTCACTATATATTATCGCTTATTTATATATGTAAAATAATCAATATTTTTTTTTTGTAGATTACGTAAAAGTCAAGATGACTCATTGGGAAATACGGGCCATTCAACCATAAATTTTCCCTCAAATTTAAAATCCAGATCTGATTCTATCGACAGTTCAACTGAAGTAAATGATGTTAGTTCATTGAATATTTTGAAATAGTCTTTAGTGATGACAAATAATAATTATTTTGTATTTAAATTTCAAGAGTATTACGGGTCACCAATCAATCAGCAATGATTCCGTCATAACAGCATCTTTGAGATTACCTTTGTCATTGGCCAGGGATGATCCAGATATTCCATTTATTGAAGAGAGCGGAATTATAGCACAACCTATTATTCCTCCGAGAAGAAGACAGCGGTGAGGATTAAAATAAAAGTACACAAATAATTCACATATGAATATATGTATTTAATATAATATTTTAGCTCAATCAGCGGTAGTGATAGTTCAGTTGCTTCTCAAGCTATAACAGGCACATTGTCACTATCACATGTTCCAGCGGGTTACGATTCTGCTGTTGGATCATCTGCGACATTATCTAGTCCACCAAGAAACCTAACACCCTCTAGCAGCTCTGCTGGAGATGTAGGACTCTTCTCATCTCCTCCATCATGGGCTTCCACTCCGCCACTGAGTCCAACTAGTCTGACAGATGTTCACGGAGACTATGAACAATTTCACGCTAAAATGTCTGTTCCTATGAAAACACCCCACAAAACCAATTTTAAAGATATTCCACTATTACAAAAAGTGACGATAATATCAAAAAATGATAAAGATGAAAAGAAACTCGACTCTTGCAGAAGAGAAATATCTTATCAAATAAAACCAAATATTTTAACTCAAAAGTCCAAAACAAAAATCATTGAATTACCTAAAAGTCATACTGTTTCTGCCATTGTACCTACTCAGAGTCATAAAAAATCAGAGATCTCGCCAACTGGAAATCAAATTAAAATTCAGGAAACAAAATATACACCCAGTATTTCAAGTATCGGTGGTGCAGTTTTACGATCTAAGACCGCAGATTTTGAAAGACTTTTAAATATGGGCAAAGTTGAAACAACGTCTCATATCCCCAAGCTAGAAGTTGTTCAAACACTGGACGATAAAAAGAAATATACCAAAAGAAGATACACTGATTCCAGACACCAAACAAAACATATACCTGATGCAAACACTATAGAAAATTCATTACTATCAGGACAAGACTCTTTTTCAAACACATCTAAATCCACAGTTGTTTATAAGAGAAAAGAATTAATTTCGAGTGTTCAAACCAAAAACAAATAAATGCTTCTGGGAGCATTTCAAATTTATTGTTTTAACAGAATGTTATCAATTATCATACAAAATGAAATGTTTTAAAATGATAATCTTCTTTCGAATGACGTATTCTTTGTTGACTTTGTGATAATAATTTATTTGATTAATGTATTTATTAGTTTATGAATATGTTTTTTTTGTAATCACTTGTTATTTCATTTTTCTAATGTATTTAATTAGAATGTATAACTTTGCTGATAAATTATACTTATTTTAAAATATTTGTTATACAGATTCAAACAACATAAAAACTGCCTCATAAATTGCTAGTCTTATCTAGTCATTTTTTTGCAAATAAAAGTATTCTTTATATTTTATAGATAAATTTTATTCCATTAAATAATAATGAAATTGATTCAAATATCAAAAATAACTGACTGCATTCATATAATTGTGTAATATATTATGTAAAATATAAATTGAATTCCCAATAGTCAAAAATCAGGATGAAAGTTACATTGATGGTCATGGTTCTATGAAATGTATTGTTTTGTATTAGGATATTATTTTGATGTGATTCAAATTGTTTTCATTAATTCAATTATTTTATCATAAACTAAAGTTTTTACATCAATACCCCATAAGAAATCCAAATGGTTAAAATTATCCATGGCTATTTCGTAAAGTTCAATTGGATTGGTAATTTTTTTGAAAGCTGTTTTTGCATCAACAATACTTGATAGCCAATCATTTTTACCTACAAAAAATGCCATTGGTAATGATATATTATTCGAGAGATACTCGGGTGGAATTTTTTGTCCATATTTAATAAGGTTTTCTGACACCCCATGGTCAAACATCTGAAATCTACCCTTTGATTTTATTTCTTGTCCATAATGAACAAGTGTTTTAGTAGATGTACCAGCTGGAGTGTGACTTAGAATTACGGGTAGAAGAGTTTGGTTGAATTGCTTTTCATCATATCCACATAGTACAAATATAATTCCTTCGCATATATTTTTTTCAAACTTATTAATTTCACATACATGGTAGGCCAACCATTTCAAGAATATATTTTGTGGCAAAAATTCGTTTGCTCCTATTAACTTGGCTACGAACTTAATGTCATCTGTAAAAGGTGCCAAAAAACGAATAGGACTTCGAACTGATGATAAGTAAGCAACAGGTGCTAAAGCAAAAGCTGCTTTCATTTTATTATTATATTCCTGTCTTGTCGAAAGCAATACAAACAAAATAGTTGTTCCCATCGAATGTCCAATGTAAATGAGCTGGCCAGTTGATTGTTTTATTGAGTTGATATAGTCGATATATGCAGGTAGATCGTAATAGCCAACCTCGTGAAATGTGAAATTCCAAAAAGCAGGATCATCAGAAGATATATCCATATGAGCCTTCGAATAAGTGTTGCCTCGAACATTTCCAAGCCAAACATCATATCCAGCATCAGATAGAACATAAGCTAAACTATGATTAGGTCCAGACAGAACCCAGTCAGCCGAACTGCCTAGAAGTCCGTGATGTAGAAGAACAGGTTGGCCGCCTTCTCTGGGAATCCTATGAAGAGTTAAGATGTATCTGTCTTCAGTCACTATGGTGTGAGCCTCCGATGGATACCCATACTTAGCGATCAGTTGCAGAGTACTCAACTCAACATCTGAATTTGATTCCACACAAGTGGTATAAGTTATTACTATAATGATGTGTGTGAGAATCTTCATAATGTCAACTGTTAGCTGGCTAATTTCCTACTGACTGTTTATCAAGTAAAACAAATATAGTGCACACTCATTTTACTAATGCTCATTCTTAATCAAATGACTAATTAATTGTATGAAACAATGATTCATAATATTATTTCATCATTATCACATTCTGATAATACATATGAAAATATAAATAAAATGATAATGACATCACATGGAGAAGACTCCGAAGTGCGTATATGCAATATGCTTATATTATTTATTTTAGTTTTCTGGTTTAAAAATGTTTCTTTACATGTTTCTACTGTTTACTTTTAACTGATAAATTTAGTGATTCTAATTTTGATATTTAAAAAAATACATACATCTCATATGGGAATATACAATTTTATAAGCAGAGTTATCATACATTTACAATTTATCAGAAAAAAATAAACTTTATTTACATTTTTGGGATTACATTGCTATATTTAAATTAATTTAATTTGAATATCTACTTAAATATTTTTATTACATCTGCTATAATCTCATTGAAAACTTTTAAGGTACAATTCTCAATACTATTTTCAATATCTCTTTCAGTTAGTTTGTAAAAATCCATTTCATCTGAAAAATATAAAATAATTAGTGGGATATTCATTTGATAGCATACTTTGGGTAAACTATACTTTTTATTGGAAATTGTCCACTGAATTCACAAATAGCTAGATTGAATGCTGAAAGTTCTTTTGAGCCATAACAACTCTCTCTTGCCCATACAATTACTCTAAGTACATTATCAATGGTACCATCCAGAGAACTTCCATAAGTCATATAAAGATTATGTGCGATTCCTCTGTCCATACAAAAGGTGATCAATTTAAATATTTCCATGCAGATAATATTAATTTCCGATTTTTTACAAATTTGAAAAGCAAATCCTTTGGCTGGATAGTTAGCATTTAAAGCATGTAGTGGCCCATTTAAATTTTCACAAACCTCAAATTATTTAATATTTGATTAAAGAAGAACTCATTCATTTATTGTATACAAGTACCCAAGTATATTCTTACAACATTTTCAACTGGCAATCTGTGATCAACAATTAAATAGTGGTAATGTAAATGGTTAACAGATGCCATAGCGCATAAACTATTAAAACCCATCCTCAAATTTCTACAAATAATGTAATATAATAAATAAATTAATTTCAAATATATTCAAATATATTCAAATATAATTTTTATATAGCTATGGGTAATACTTTGTTTTATTTTTACCTGTTTTTACTTTGAAACATGATATATGTCGCCTTAATCAGACTTTTGAGAGTAATTATTTGTGGTAAAAGACTTTCAACATCAGGACAGAAAAGACTATGTCCAAAACATATAGGACTACTATTTACAATTAATATATCCTTGGAATTGTCTAAAAATAATTGTATTTTGCAAATAAATTATGTTATTACTTTTAATTGTCTTAAAAACTAACCACTTGCTGATTCATCATCTAGAATAATTTCAAATATAATTTCATCGGGTGATATTTGATTGAAATTGAACTTGTTTTTATCAATGGGTTGGTTTATTGAAGTAATGGGTTCAGGGTTTCGTCGATTATTTGCTCGATCAATGTTAAGCTGAAAACATGAATCGATAAGATGAGACAGGTAATATATTATCAGAGCCATTGTATGATTGGTTTAGTAAATTACTTCGAGCAAGAAGTGACGAATCCCAGGCAAGACACGTCGCTGGATATTCTGTTTTAGTTTGTATCTAAATATGTGGTCCTGATCATGCATCTTTGACCAGCGTTCCTTATAAATATTATCAAAGCGAGTATCCCCAACAAGAAGGATATTATCTGGAATGTCCTTCAAAGTGTACCTAAACTGTTGCATCCTTCTCAAAAAGTTAATAACCTCACACGTCACAACAATATAATGCTGCCATATCATTCTATTAAGATTCTAGTGTTATCAGTTATCAGTATCCCTCCATTCAATATATGTAATAATAAATATTATTTATTATTATCTAGCTCAATCTACAAAATATGTACTGTAATTAAAGAAAATAAGAGATAATTCTTATCATATAGTGTTGTGCAATCATGTGGATCTTGGGAAGTTAAACAGTTCTACATTTTATACAACTACTAGACTAATGTGATTAGGAGAAATGAATATCTCGATTAACGTTTTTCTGTTCAAAAAAAGCACGTGAGTCATCACGTGGGTGATTATTTAAATGGGATAGAGCCCCTATATAGATGACTTAATAAACAATTACAAAGAAATTATATATCAAAAGGGTATTAGTATATTATTACCTCAAGTTTCATTAACAAATACTTTCCAGTATGTACATAAAATGATTAATTTTATGTAGTTAACTCAAAAAAAAGAGATAAAATATTTTTGTAAAATTTACTAACCAGCTATATCATAATATTATTTAGATAAGATAATATGTGCATGGACGATAACCTCATCTTCTTTGTGAGAAATTTACTGTTATAAATATCAAAAAATAAAAACTAATATTAAAAGTATAAAAATATTTTATTTTAAAGATACATCATGAACACAAATGACGTGGAAAATATTTGATGAATACATGGGTGGCAATTATATAGTACAATATGTATTATATTAAGGTTTTTATAGATTTCATTTATTAGAGATTTTACATCCCATTATAATTAGGTCCACCTCCTCCTTCAGGAACCACCCAATTTATATTTTGTGATGGGTCTTTAATATCACATGTTTTGCAATGTATACAATTTTGAGCATTGATTTGGAGCTTTTGGCCATGACCATCTTCACTTGGTACATATTCATAGACACCTGCAGATTAATTGTTTTTTTAATCATTTTGTACGTATAAATATACTTCAGAGATAGATTGTGTGCAGATAAAAATTACTAAAATAAGGAGTAAAAATACCCAACAAGCAAGGTTAATTTTAATGCAAAATAAAAGTTTTTTTTCAAGAAGGGTTACAAGAAATTAACTGTTTTTGATAATTTATTATTTTTGTAGGTATTGAAAAAAATAAACATACCAGCTGGGCAGAATCTTCCTTCGGGACCATCAAATGTTGCAAGATTCAATTTAGTTGGAACACTATCATCTTTTAATGTTAAATGTGGTGGTTGGTCAGCTTCGTGGTTTGTACCTAATTTCAACAAAATATTAAAAGATAATGATAAAAATACTTAATGAGATTCATTTAACAACAAAAACCTGTTAATGCCACGGAAGATAAAAGATCGAATGTTATTTTTCCATCTGGTTTCGGGTAATCAATAGGTTTACAGTCCACAGCCGGTTTTAATCTAGTATGATCGGCAGCTATAATTTGAATAAATGAATACGATAAAAGATTTCTACCTGTTAAGCGTTATTTATAGATTTGATGATTTGGCTTACCACCATGCTTCAGGGTCCAAGGTTCATGACCACCGCAGACAGTAGAAAGAGCAGAATATGCTATTCCACCATAGAGTCCGAGTGAAGAGTGAAACGAAGGTCTTATGTTCCGGACTGCATTTAATTCTTTCCAAATCCAGGACTTTTTGAAACTATCTTCATAACTTGAAAGGTCTCCGATAGATTGTTCTTTGAATATAGCTTCACATGCTGATTCTGCAGCTAGCATTCCTGTAAGTTCCATAGTTTTTAATGTACGTTGCATTTTGTACCCAGTCTCTTTAAATTATTATCATAAACACTGGATACTAATAAATGACAATAGCGTACTGTTAATGCTGGTCCAAGATTTCCCACTCTAGAATGAACACTGCTAACTACTACACTCTAATGGTTATTACATAAAATACATAGGTATGTTTACGAGCTTACAAAATATAATATTTATACAGACCACTCTTTATAGCATTATGAGTTCCTTTTATTTTGGGTACATTAAGAAAACCAGCAGCATCACCAACTAAACATCCACCAGGAAAAGATAAGCGTGGTAGAGATTGAATACCTCCTTCGGTTAAAGCTCTAGCTCCATACGCTACTCTGTTACCATCTAAAATTATAGGTGGCTTATTATTTAGATTATAAAAATCTTGCATGTGATACACTATAAATACACAATATTTACTTACTTTCAAATAAGGGTCTGATAGAAGGATGTGTTTTAAATTTTTGAAATTCACGGAAAGGACTCAAATAAGGATTTGAATAATCTAATCCTACAACAAAACCTACAGCGACCAAAGGTGTACCATCGGGTTCAGATAAATGATACAGGAATGAACCACCATATGTATTTTTATCTAGTGGCCAACCAACAGTATGTTCTACTAATCCTGGTTGATGTTTTTCTGGTTGTACTTCCCATAGTTCTTTTAGCCCAAGGCCATATGTTTGTGGTTCAGAAGAAGATCGGAGATTAAATTGGTTAATAACTTGTTTCGTTAAATGTCCATGACATCCTAGAATTATAATAATAACAATCATAGCAAATACTACTATTTATATTTATATTAAGTTATATTTAAAAAATACCTTCAGCAAATATTGTACATTTTGCATGAAATTCCATTCCTCTTTCAAAAGCGTCTCGCGGACTTCCATCTTTAGCAATACCAACATCTGCTGTAGCCACACCGTATACATTTCCATCTTTTGTTAAAACTTCAGCTGCTGCCGTTCCATTATAAACTTCTATTCCCATATTATTAGCTTGTTCACCTAACCATGACACGAGTCTGCCCAATCGCACTATGTAATTGCCATGATTCCACATAGGGAGTCCTAAAATAATGGTGAGCATTAATGAGTATTGAATATATTCTATTTTGTGTAATATTTTAGTAATACATTAAATATTAAATAACCTGGAAACACAGGTATTCCTATCCGAGAATTAGATGTTAAAAACCCAAAGCGATCTTTTGTAACGGGAGTATTTAAAGGAGCTCCAAGTTCTTTCCAATTAGGAAAAAGTTCTTGGAGACCTTTTGGGTCAATTACAGCACCAGACAATGTATGACCTCCCATTTCAGCCGCTTTTTCTAGTAGAACTATTCTAATATCCTGAAAGCAAGTTTTGATTATTTAAATATTTTTTATATTATAGTTCAAGGGACGGATGTTTCAAACAGTAATCTACATGGATACATGACTTATTGAGTAATTCTTTCATTTTTGTGCGATTAGTTTGTTGTACTAAACAAAAGCACAAAAAAGAATATTCAATCTAGAGAATTACGTAGCTCACTATTTGGAAAAACCGGGCCTAAATAAAAAAATATAAATTAATTCAACCTTTCCCCTTTCTTCAGATAATTGTTTAGCTCGAATTGCAGCCGCCAAGCCTGCAGGACCACCACCAACGATCACTAAATCTGCTTCCTCGACAAACCTTTCCATATTTATATCTGAAAACACAGATAAGTATAGATACTTAATTTGAAAGAATTAGAATAATCTACATTGACGGTTTGATATTTACCTTTCCATCTGGAGTCTTTTTCTCTTGGATGAATGGTATAGTGTGTGGTTAATCGAGGAAGGCTGGCAAATTTTCGTTTGCCGCATTTTATTGTAATGCCGCGTATAACTAAAATAGAATATAATAATAAAACAAGCATTAAAATATGTTTATGCAAATAATATTATCAATGAACTTTGGACTTTACGTAATTTGTCTTGTCTATTATGATAGTTTACAATTGTAAATTCAGAAAAAAACCGGATAGCCTAATTGTATGAGTAATTATAGTTTATAAGATATGCTTTTTTAAATAAAGTATTAAAATAAATTACCAAAAATTGTTGTAATATGTTATTCTTGTTCAATTAATATATAATGATTTGATATTGGTGAAATAAAAGAAATGTGCAAATTGAAATAGACTTGTTAATATGGAATTGAATTAATAATCAATATTCAAAGATTACAGCGAGCAGAGGTATTAACAGTCAGCCACATCCTGCCAGCATCAAGTGACAGTTCAGCTGATTACTCGCAGTGCTGCCATTACTAATAATTATTATCCGCATTCTTCTTCTGATATGCTCTACATACATATATCTATTTTCTAAAAAAATAAGGCCCGTATTCATAAACAATACAAAAAGTGACAGCACCCAAAATTATGACGCCATCTACAACAGCAACAAAAATGCACATGTATTTGAGAAATGTCAGATCTCAAAAGATAAAAAGATATCTCATATCGGAGATACTGGTAAATTTTAATAACTTTATACAATGAAATTATTAGAAAAACGAGTTAAATTCAATCTTAAATAAAATCGGCAAATACAAAAGTTAGAAGAAAATTTGCTTTTAATTTTATAGGAACCTATTTATGATTAATCGCCTTTATTGTAAAATATGATGCTTTTGAAAAAAGTCACTTTTATTACTATTTTTGACGATATTTTAAAAATTTTCCTATCTGTTTACTCAATCAAGAAGAGGCAATGTCAGTGCATATATTAAAATGTAAGATAATTTAATGTGATAATGAAGATTCAAACCTAATTTAGACGAGGGTCCGTCTTTAAGATATGTATCTTCCTTCCCTCTAAGGTTTAATTGAATTTTGATTTTATATATTATTATTGTAAGATATACATATAAAAGAATTATAATTAATAATATATTGTAAATAACTTCAGGTAGTTAATACATATATTATGTATAAATGACAAACATTGGAAGCCAAAAGATAAGTAATAGTGAGGATCTCCGTCCGTTCTACTTCCGTCAACAACTATCACCATTAAACAACTATTGTACCTAGATATATTAATATCTAACTTTGAATGCAATTTAGTTAGCGAATAGTTATCTTATCAATTCATCTTCTCAATATTACTCATTTAATATAATAATTATTTTCTTATCTCCGTTAAATTTTTTAAAAATAATTCGATTCTAACACTAATGTTAAAATATTTATACCTCTGTGGGATGTCGGTATAACTGGTATTAGACTACACTTCTATGAGTAAACACTTTGAATAAGGACAATATAAAAATGTACTAGCGACTATCCCATAGTTTGGATGATTGGATATATTGCTTTCAGTAAATAATAACACAGTGTAATTAAATTATATTTAAATCTAATCACAGCCTCGGTCGTACTCAATTGGTAACTGAGATTGCTTTGGGACCATCGCATCGCATCGCATCACATTGCACCATCTTTTGCTTTGTTTTATTCCTTATACCTTATACAAAGATGCTCTAATATTTCATCCTTATATTATTTTCAACATTGTTCAATTAATTACTGCATTACCGATACCAGTCAGGGTCATTTTTCCTATTTATCATACATATTTCAGTTGAGCAGAATATGGTATACGAATATAAAAAGACCGATAATATTAACGTCGAGCGGGTAATTATAGAATATAATATTAATTAAAAATATCAGGGCACGTTTTTTTTACTGGAATCACGAAATATTTTTTTTAAAAATACGGATATCGTGTTCTACCACTTTCACTTTGAACTTATTTAAAAGGATGGTGTCAACAAATCACAAGAACTCTTTCACCAAAGTGATTACGTTTCCAGTTACAGACAAACAAATAGTCATAACGGTAAAATATGCGATGATGTCGTATAATTACATACTATAATAAAAAGATCAAACAACTTTAGTTGACACATAGCAATTTTTCAAAATAACGTCGACGTAGCAATTTATCACCCTTGCCAACGACCGTATTTAATTCCCCATTTAAATTCTATGATAAAAACAAACATCGACGGGTTATTAAATCGTTACTGAGTAAAAAAGAAAACAAAATATTTATTTTGATGAAATATTTCTTACGTCGCGTCGCCTTGATAAAATATTTTCAATCAATGTTATTACGTTATTTATGTGCGTAGGTATAACGTAGAATTTATTCAATTTTATAAATTATGCAAACAAGCAATGATTGGTAATCTTTAGTTGGTATAAACCAGGATATTAGCTCTCGTTTTCAAAGTTCTAGGTATATTTCAACTTCCTCTACGATCATACGACTACGATCCTACGACTACGAGGGCATTGCTACGAGTCAGACTTGCATACATACGATACAATAAATTTATAAAATATTATATCTATTATTAATATGGAACTGGTTTCTTCAACAATACAAAGTTTAAATAAGTTATGATATTTTATTGATATTAAGCTGTAAAGTTGTAGTCTTTGAGGATGACTAGGCAATTATAGTGTGATACAATCGATAAATTGTTCTTTAATAACCGATTAGAGTACAATAAGTATAATAAAAGTAACACACTTATAGATGGCAATAGTGAGATAACCTCAATGTCGTACAACTTACTAGTCATATGTACGAAAAGAAGCCTTTCCATCTACTGAATGATTAATGCAATCCTTTTATATGGGCTCTACTTCGTTCCTCCCTTCATCGTGACTTGATTTTTCAACTCGACACCACATCTAATAACTATACCACAATCTTACGTATACTTTAAAAAGAATTCTAAATGGTAATAAGAGTGTTTGCGTATTAATGTAAAATACAGTATAACTAGAGTGATTGCAGAGCCGAGGGGCATTACATATAATTATATTGGTAGTCTAAGTGTTGATACAAGAGTGCAGGGGTGGTGAAGTGATGAGAGATACAGTCAGTGTAGCAGAGGTGGTCATCTGCCAGTGCCACACCACCTCACATGTATTTCCTGCAATTTATGTTCCAATTCAAATGTAGGCTAACTACCAAACCATGTAACGCATAAATCCTAACACATTTCAACCATCATAAACAAACACGATACACATGTTATTTTGTTGCCCTTCGCTACTTTTGCCAGTTGTTTGCAGACAAAATTGCAAAATTTAGACACACGCACATACGACATTACTTATACGTCATACATAGATATAAACATAAGATATCGCACGAGTGGCTAAATGCGTGTTTAGTTCAAGTACATCAAGTAGCCAAAAACATCGGTTACCTGGCAAACATTATACTGTAAACATCTCTCTTCATATCTTCAGTTATATTTCATAGTAAAATGTGTAAATGCATTGTTACTACATGTCATATGGACTCAAACAAACACTCAAATACATCTAGGCTCACTTTTTACCAAAGACTTTTCTCTCAAAGACTATTTAACATGTTTCAAATATTATTGCGTTTTAATCGCCAAAGTTTTGTCACAACCACTCTCAGTGGTCACCAGAAATGTGTTGAGGGAGACAGACACACTTATGCCTTTATCGAATAGGAGAGAATAGTGCAACAATACACGAGATTCCACGAATTATTTATATGCAATGCGATATCTAATGTTTATATCTATGACGTCATAGAACTCCTAAGTGTCCGACTGAAAATAGTTTTTACGGCCAAAAATAAAGCATATGGAAGGATTTTTAATCATTCAGAGATTCATTTCTTTGAGATAAATGCGTTAAATTGTTGGGGAGAGGAACATGTCTGACATTTTCAGAGTAATAGTACAGTATTCCTTTCCTTGCTGCCCGTCGTTTTTATTTAGAAGTTCTGTTTCTTTTAAAAATATTAGCCTAATATCAACTTTAGAGTACCTCGCAATTCATCACGCCCTATTTTATATTGATTTTACAAGATTGATTGATTACCTAATTTGTAATTAGAATAAGTAATTATGCAATTAAACACCTTTATATGTAGAGAGATGTAGGTTCTCTGGTATTCCAGAGAAATGTTTGGTGTTTATTTAATAAAATTAAAAATTTCCATCAATATTGTTAACAGCTGACGTAACAATTAAAAAATAAATGTAAATTGATAAATGGAGATTATTTTGTGTTTGTATAGAAACCGAAGTAGTATTTCAAAAATTCGTATAAGTATCTATTTTTTTGTGTCTTTTGAACACTTGATAGTTTGTCATTAGTTCCATTTATTGAATAACCGATTCTATTTGAATTCAACTTCTCTCAATATAACTATGAAATACTAAGTGTGTAGTTATACAGGGTGGACTTGAAATAAATACAAATATTTTAGGGGGTGGTAGGGTATCGCAAGAAATATTTTAAATCAATCTTTTGGAATCAGCTGTATCTGTGAAGTATGACTGTGACGTGTGTATTGTAATTAATATTATTTATTCTTTTTTGCTTATATTTGCGATACCTTACCACCCCCTAAAATATTCTATGTCCATCCCGTATAACCAATCATCTTATGTTAAATCATATGTACAAATAGCATTTAATTAGTAAATATTTTTGCTCAAAATTGAAAGATCGACAGGACTCCACCACGGTGAACTACGACATTACAAAACACAACTGTTTGCGGTAGGTGAGTTTATTAATTTGTTCTGCAAATATAAAAATAAGTAGACGTAAAGTTAATCACTCTCTGATACTCTTTAATTATGGTGACGATAGCAACTGAAACCATAAAATCAAAATAGTACGCGATAGGTTTGGAGTTAATTTAATAGGTATAAACATTAAAATAGAATAAATTGCAGTGGTATGAATGTATTCGGCAATGTATTAGTTATGTTCGGGCATTGTCGGCACGAGGCGGAAAGAGCCGAAGCAGAGGCGGCGCATACCACGGAGCACGGAGCACGGAGCTGGACTAGTCGCCGGCTGGCTGCGTCACGAGGAGGTGCTCTTGTTGTCCTCGACTCTGGAAACTGCACCGGTTCTCTTGTCGACAATAAACTTTGCAAACTAGCGAGCAAGTGTCTGTCGGGAGTTGCGATAGTTCCAGGAGCTGCACAACAGTGACTAGTGATAGTGGTGGTTATAGTTATAGTTGTAGTTATAGTTATAGTCACAGTTACAAGTCATCAGGAGTGACCGTGTTTGATGACAGTGGCAGTGGCTGCTTGTACACGCTAGCCAGTATAATCGAGCCAGGTGAGGCCGTCAAGTGTATAACATAGTTACAGTTACAGTTACAGTTACAGTGACTCACCGCGCTGTTATCACAATCAGACTACATGACTAATGAGTGTAATAGTGTTTAGTAGAGTATTGTAGTGCATGCAGTCTGGTCAGGTCATCGCCTGTTTCCGTTGCCCGAAATAAGTCCACTCCACCATTACTGCCTACATTTACCAGCACGCATGCACTTCTTCACTACTTGCTAATTAATTACTACCGTGTGTCGCAAGTAATGCCGCAAGAGACTGGGCCAACTTACAATATACGTATTATAGGGAATAGCGCGCCTCGTTGTTCTTCAAGGACAGATTCCATACCTGGCGGTCAACGGCAAGCACCACAACTCTTTGTTGTTTTTTTATGTTCATGAAGCATATGTCAAACTTTAGTTTACTAAACTTTGATATTTGCTCTATAAACATAAGAAACAAGGTATTGTATTATGCAGAAGGGCTATATATCTACTCGATATTATTGGTGCTGCTTGTCGGTTAATGCTTGCAAATTCTTCAGACTGCATACAGCATACCAGTGGCGGTCAATCTTTTTTACATTTTATATTATATGTATAAAAGCTTGACTTTTCATTGTGAATAAAAAATCCTTGGGGTGTCATTGTAAACAAGACCATTTTTATTTATGACTAATATGGATATACATACAGCGGCTTATTATTATTAGCGGGAAAAGGCGTAAAAATAGGTTGATTCAAGTTAGAACATAAAATATGACGAGCCATCCTCTATCTCTTCATCCAAAAGCCAAACTCTATCTATTCATTTTTGAACAATCACCAGTACAAACTAATTGATTGCTCAAATATACATCAGTTGATGACATTTGATTCTCGAGTTAGGTAGCTCAATGATGATTGAAGAAACCGACCCAATATTAAAGATAGCTTAGCAAAAATAAATACACTTTCACCAGTGAATATATTCTCACTGATAATTGATTTTCCTGTAACACCTTTTCATTATTTGTTTATTGCATAAATGTATACATTTTTATTATTTTTGTTTGTATATTTTCCTTTATAATTTTATCTGTATAAATCTGACAGTTAACTGGTCCCTAATTCATTTTTTTACACCCAGGCATCTTTTTAATATTATATTATACATATTGAAGACATTACACAACTTAGGTAAATTTTAATTCGCAGAAATTGCTTTGCCATCAATCTTTTTTTCCGTATTATGTATTGTATTGGTAGTGTAACATTCTAGGAAGTAGATGAGCAGCAGTTAATCCTATTATCTGTTATAATTTCTGAGAACTTAAATAGTAGACACCACATTTCATTACTCATCACCACACAGATTTCTTTTTGTAATGTGTAAAACAGGTAACCCGTATTATAAACCTCAATAAATGAATAGTGTAATAATAACTGATACTATACACGTGTAGTATCGTCATTATATTACGTTTCTTTTAATTGACTCGTCTGTATTTTATTATCAATGGTTATTTTAAAACAAATATGTCTACAGTGCGAGTTCACAGGTCAAGCTTGTACGCATTATGGCGCGTCCTTTATTATAATATAAATCTTCATCCACTTGTGTGCTTTAAATATGTATTTTACCACATTTATGGATTATTTGTTTTAAGAGGACACTTAGCTCAACGATTCATTCTTTATGTTTTTGGGTCTTCGGGGTATGCTTGCTTTATTTGTCTGCATCGATCCACACTTTTGTATTGAACAAAATATTAATTCATCGGAAGAGGTACCTATTGTATTATGGATACCTACCTCATATTTATGGTTTGGATTATAACAGTTGCTTGAAAATTGCCTGGATGATTGTGCATTATCTTATAATATGTTTGCACCCAATCGATAAAACACATTATATACATATTTTACCCTAGCCACCAATAATAGTTCATTTTTCTAATACGACCTCTCCCCAACGTAGACTAGAGAAAGAAGCTTACAAACTTTTTCTATTTATTTGAAATGACGCGATGTTAGAGTATTGCTTATTGACACGAGAGCTGGGTTGGATTATTTTAAGACGGTTTGATGGTCGCTTATCAACACAAGAATAGGATTTATTATGCAGAAAGGATCCCAAGTGCCAAGTAAGTTAAAATCACGAGTAAATGTTGATTTTATTATAGATATCAATCCATTCTTATATGATTCTTGATACATTCAAATAGTCAACGTAACACACAACAAAAATATTTACTAAATCCTTGAGTTATTTTTATCTCAGTTATTATAGAACGAGATGTAGTTGCGTGAAGATTATAACTACAGGATGATTCAAACCACCCCCTTTCAAAGTTATTTTAAAGATTTCATGATGGGCCATGAATTCAAGCAGACTTACATGCAATAGTGTAATTGTCTTTGAATAATAATTAATATACATATAGTGTGAAATACATAACATTGTTACAATGTTCAGTATAATGAATGATAATGTACGAAAGTAGTGGTTGAGTATTTTAGTCACGCGATATTTGTTTCCTAAGAGAGAAGATAATGTATTGATTAGAAATTGTACTGATTGGTTTCCTTGTCTAATTATTACGCTAAACGCTTTTATTACCAATTCTGTGCATTCTGATTATTCTAAATGTTGTTTATTAAGATTCGCTGTAGTCACCGTTTCTATAAACGTTGAAAAAAAAAAAAAAAAAAAAAAAAATATATATATATATATATATATATATATATTTATATATTATAATTTGTCATGGTTGAGTTTCATCGAATTGGTATGATATAATATTATGTTTTGAGTATCTTGATAATTTTCTGGGTGGGATTTCACAATTAATGGTATTGAGTTGCACTTTTAATTTAAACGATTCTTTCTTAAACTTTCCACTACTCAACGATAGTAAATAAAATAATATATCTCTTGTTTTCATCAATCATATTATTATTTTAACTATGTAAGGTTTTTCATATCTTTCAACATTTTATACGTCCGCGCAGCCATGATATTATTTCAAAACTGGTTTAAATATTCATTTTGCTAGTATCTGTCTCCAATTCCACTTGCAAGACAGTTCTATCCACTTGACTATGCAAGCTGGAGTGTTTTTTGTGTGTGACACATGTTATACTTTATCTTATACATATATAAATTCACTTCAGACAGCTCTTACCATGAATAGACCATCCATAAATAATTTACACAAAGAAAATTCACGCAGAGAACAAAAATGTGACATTAGAAGTCGTTTAAATCTACATATAATTGCTGCCATAGAAGTTGTAGTAAAAATAGATCGATCGAAGCATCGAAATTTAAAGTTTATTAATGTGAAAGCTTGATTTTTTTTAATTATCGTTTAATTTTGAATAGCAACATAACAGATCTTGGAATATAAGATGCATAATTAAAAACAAACACTCAGAATAAGATTTACAGAATTGTAAGGTATACTGAAGTGATAATTAATTCCATTAGTTAATACAGAGTCTAATTGTAATGGTGCAGCTATACACTCATGCGAATGTCTAAATGCATATTGTTAAATAATATTAACAATCGCAATATTACTCATTACGCGAGTCCGATGATCGGTGTTCATTTCAATTCATTTAGTAAAAATTCACCATACACTCGAGGAATTAATGGAAATGTTGACGAATGTACCACCCATACTCGCTATTTGTCTACATTCAGTAACATTCGCGATTGTCTGTAAGCGGCATTATAGTAAAACAGATTAAATGCACAGGATCCACCTCAGGTTATATATGTACATACCTATAATAAAAATAGAATAGCGGTCATTTAATGCGAAAGGACCTAATGCTAAACTTTGTAGCTATTATACTACTAGTAATTTGATATTTTCTCACTATTCCAGCTATCGCGTGTAAAATATTGATCGCGCGTAGAAACACGAGCATTTAGTTTAATATAAATAAAGAAAAAGCAGGTCACGGTGTTTGAATTACACTATTTAGCTGTTATCAGTTATAAATATTTATAGCGTCGAAAGGTTTTTAAGGACGAGAGTTGGTTCAATAAATTATAACCGTCTTGTAGTTATAAATTATCGTTTTTTATGGCATGCGTCACTTAAAATAGTCGCGTCATAAACACTTGAATAATGTCTGCCTTTATAAATAAAAATCAATACATTTCAAAAAGTGAAACCGACTTATTGTTTTTCATTTCACTCTTTGTGTGAACGCTGAAGCATCTCAATGTTTTACAACATGGGTTTGACACTTACGGCTCGTCAAATTAATTTATATATATTTTTAATGTTGTACGTGTGTATTTTAACAATAAAAAACAAATGTAAACTGCAATTAATCAGTGGTTCTATTAAAAATAGTAACATTTTTTGCGACGCATGGGTGGAAATTTGGCTCGTTATACTATCGAGTTACACACTTTTGCTCTACACTAATGCATATTTTCAAACGTGTAATTCCAATGGACAGGTAATATGCCACGTATCTTGTATTTACGTGTTATATACATACATACATACTTGCAAGTCGGTATATGTATAAGTACATACTACACAAACGATTGATTTGTATGGATTACGTGATCTTCGTATAAAACTCTTAGCTTAGCTTAGTCAAAAACACTTGGGATTACAAAGATAGTACGTAATACAAATACATATATATATGTATTTATGCTGGTATGCATGTATGTATGTATAAGGCTAATGGCATACCGCAAATGTCTTTTTGATGGTGGCTGTAAAATAAATTTGTATCTTTTTGGCCGAAATAGTTGGCGTAACAGAACTACAGCTTTGTCTTTAATTCATCATCTTAACTCCACATTTATATTTTATGTGCAATAAATGCATTTAATATACACCTGTGTATAATAATAATATGGAATTCCATCAAATATGTTCACGTGGTTTATTGACAGATTAAAAGTAATTTAATTTACCCATGTTATATTTATTAAACTGTGGATTAAAAAATATTTTTCGACGTATGTACATATTTGAAACCGCACTGCGTTTTCATAGTTTCGAAAAATTACAATCAGAATTGATTGAAGCATAGCAATGTTAAAAACACACTAGCCAATCAGTGGAACAGTTAACACCTCCACAGTTATTTTAACACAAATGTTGTCATACGGTTAAACGAAAAATTCGTGGTAAACATCATCTTGATTCGCGAGATATACAACTTAGGCGGGGACTGTGAACACAAAACACTTTAGTTATATTTGTAGGTTATCAAGAGAACTTAAAAAGTGATTAATTTAGCTTTATAAATACGGATTCAGTAGTGTTTATTATATGTACATACAATGTTGATCGATGAAGCATAAAGCAACGCTTCGTTGGTGATTGAAGCCTTCAAAACTTGTTGAATCATTATTGTGTCTACTGTTAATAAACGACTTTGCGGATAAAATACATTATTATAATTAATAAGTATAAGTAACAAGGCTGCGATTGTTGTAGTGGTGCAGCACAAAGAGAATTACTTAGAACATATTATACTCGACGACCTATATATTCGTGCAATCAGCTTATCTTAGCTGCGCTATCAAGTAACTATGGAATGTATTCATATGCTCAGTAAAGAGAGTGACAATGAGTAAGATGTTGTGGCATTGTGGACTGTAAACTGTAAAGTATAAGAGAGTATGGAGCCGGGTTCGAAGAACTTTCTGAACCGGTCTGATGCTGCTACCACTATCCAGTCTCAAGCCATACCATCTAAAACTAACCTGCTCTTACTATTGCATTATGTTCATCTAACATTTATTATTACGTCTCAATATTATGCAAAACTACGTATATTGATTGTGGTTAGTGAAGACGCCTCGGTATCTATATCCATTGGAGTCTGATAAGTTTTATCTTATCGACCTTTCTCATGCTAATTATAACAGAACCAATAAATTATACTCTCGATGTCATTATATTTCTTGAAGTATGTAGTTTTGGTGTAGTAAATAAAATAGGGACCGACTGTCTTGTGTGTCATACGTCTTTGAACCAATTGATGACTAATAACTGCGTCATAATGGTCATTGTCACAGAACTAAATTAAGCGCTACGAATTTTTAAATAATTATTTTAACTTTCCTACGAATTATATTATAATGTTAATGTTAGTCCATTGGTGATCGACGAAGGTCAAGAGTACTCACACAAGTATATACACATATACTGGTGTTTGATACATTTCTAAATTATGTAGTACCTAGTAGAAAATCTAAGAGACTAAAAAAAATATTTTTTTAAACAGATTTTCCAATATGATTACATTTAGTCATTTTTACCTATTATTACTAATCATGTTTATTGCGATAATATATAAGACAAATTCGTTAGCGGAGATATCTAACGGTAAAGATTGAAAGTTATTAGCAAAATACATATATAGCATATAAATATAGCACATAAATAGAGATATATGTAATGGAAAATTGTTAATAAAATCAATCATAAGTAGATGTTTGAAGAGTTCATTGGTCGGCATGTATGTGGATATATCGAATAAGTGTATGAGTTTAGTCGACTAATGGATAGATAAGCGAGTCTTCCTCTCGCTAATGCTTTTTTAAATAAGTGTCTATGAATGTTTACCTTTTTGATAAAGTGCATCGACATTTCAAATATTTGAAATCGTTTAACTTCATTAACCGAAATTCATTTGTATTGTGTTACAATGGCGAGAGAACTTTTGATAAATGTGTCTTGTACACCCGTGCCAGTATTGAAGTGTAATAATATATGTAGTGACATAAGAAGAACAGATGTATAAGGAAATCCTCAATAAATAAGGATTTGTGATGTTGCCAACGCGATGTGGATATAAGGCTCGACAAATCGATGACCAAAAGAGGCTTGTTTCTTTACAAATAATGTTTACAAACAAATAAGTAAAGTCCTTGTTCATTTTACTTGAAGACTTTGCACTACTGTATCTTATAAATCTATTTTGACCATGAGACATTAATGTATAATAAATACATCATACACAAGGCTTGGGTAACCTGTTCTCGTCTCTGAGATAATTTTCTGCAAAACCGCGGGACGTATTTGATTTTATCAGCACCCGAAATTCCAAAAAAATCAAGAAAAAGAAATATAGCTGTATTAATCCAACGACTGTTATTACGACTGGGAGATCGGAAATAATATTAATAAAAACCTGATCGATCATCATGATCTAGGCTTACTCTCATTTCCTAGATTGTAAGGTAAATAATGAGGCGATTATTGAATAGTGCAGAGCCGCTCTGTTGGTGACCTGTGTAACTAGTAATAGTTATGATCACCGACAGATGTTGAATTAACACATTGTTATATCAAAAAAATAAAAAATTGTAAAAAAAACCTCAAAAAATCATTATTTTTCGGTCAGGTGTCGTGATACATAATATAATTAATCGCACATCCACTGTATATGGGATTATTAATTGGTCGCGTAAATAATATGATTAATTACAAAGTACCATTTCATATTTCTGATTTTAACTATGCTGAGGAAAAATAATATCTAAAAAATTTAAAAAGTCAAACAGGTCTGCGGGACGTCGGTTGCCCACGTGTGATGTAGAAAGTTTCAAATATAAAGAATTATTATTTCCCCAATATTTTTCAGTATCGACCAATAGAGAGATAATTAAAGTCAAAGGAACCCCCACAAAAATAAATGGTTTGACGGAGTTTTCTCTGTCTTGGAAATATTCTCCCTTGTAAATATTGTTGGTAAAGGTGAGAGGGATGGAAACAGCAGGTTGAAGGGGTGCTGCGGGAATTCAAACAGTTTGTGCGTTAGAATTAAGGGAAATTACCTCAATTATACACCAAATTGGAGAGTCTACCGGCATCACCTTAAATAGTTTTTTACAACTCGAACGTCTCACTTACTGCCTCAGCTAATTTCATCCAGTTCTCTTTAACATTTTTATTCTCTGTCTGAATTTACACAATCTCACGTTGTCTGGAATTACTCAGTCT
The DNA here is from genome assembly GCA_022606485.1 of Agraylea sexmaculata. Taxonomy (NCBI): domain Eukaryota; kingdom Metazoa; phylum Arthropoda; class Insecta; order Trichoptera; family Hydroptilidae; genus Agraylea; species Agraylea sexmaculata. The sequence goes on along the minus strand of JAGTTH010002806.1, from coordinate 67,474 downwards.
TTAATTAGTTTTTCGTATACCTGGCATTACTGGCAATGCGCGAAACTTGCTAAAAGTGGATTTTATACATTCTTCAATGGAGCCTTATTGTAATATTAATAAAAAATGGTATAATACAGTTTGTGCAGCGTTATAATTGTAATTACTAATAGAATTCCAAAAGCACGTCCTCTTGTTCTTGTGCCTTGAAAGTTGTCCTTTGTTGTGGTTTCGTAGACTATTCTGATAAGTTGCCATGGCCACAGTTCTCGTTTATGGCACTTAAATTCTTATGTAATACTAGTAGCTGATAATATTTTACAACAAAAATAGATTTATAGAGAATGGCGCCTATTCTTATTAATATTATGTGTTGCAATCAACAGGCAGTATGCGCTTGTATTTTTACATTGTCGGGCTGTGTTATTGATTAATAGCACGTATAACCTTCTAATAATAGTTAGTGCATTGTGTTAATTAGTCATGACATCTGTGATAATATTAGCCACATGCATGTACGCTATATTCACAAATTAAGCCTATAATAGTAACCGGTAGGTTTATAGACTCTAGACCAGGTGTTAGTAACATCTGTCTCATCATCAGTAGTACCTAGTAGTTTAGGTACTTTCTGTCCGATCGCCGATACCTGTTTATTCATTATACTATACAATCAACCAAAATCACCATCAAATGCTCCATAATTATTTTTATACAAGATAGAGATTAATACATTAATTATTTTTTCCACTTAAGATTTCGAAAATATCCATTCTTTACCGGACATTCTGTATAATACAGAGAAATTTGGAATGGAAATGCTCTTACACCACAAAAAAATGTTTCGATCATTAAATAGTTAAACTATATTATGATAAACTTAATAATTAACTGTCTGGCTACATTTTCAATATAATTTATTATAAATCAATTAAGCGATTTGCAAAAAAATTGCGACTAAATGTAGCATATATTACTAGTCAAATAATATTAAGTCTACCCTCGTAGATTCCATAATTAAGGGCGAATTACGTGGGTATAGTAGAGTATAGTTATTATTATGTTCTACTACTTATATAGTCGGGTCTCTGTACTTTAACTTTACTTTTAGCCAGTTTAGTATGCTCGTGTAAATGAGGCTTATATGATAAATACAAGGATTGGTCAAGCTGTGGACGGAAGTGATGATTAATGGGGTATAGGTTTGTATCGAAGAGGTTTGGCAATGAGCCGCAAGTATCATAAACAATGAAAGCACCACTCTGCTTCATTTCTCAAGGGAGACTGTCATTTATGGTTCCTCTGTGCCACGAGCCACTGTGCTACCGTGCGTAAGTGTCTCTCTACCTCTGCCAAGCCATATACACCTTATTGACTAATAACTGACCTAATTGTATATAGCTATAAGAACTACCCCCAGAATGCTAATTGATAAATAGCCTATTTTATCATATCGGTAATCTAGTCAACTTTTCGCCCTGATTAATTGTTCGGTGTATCTTAAAGCGATTTTTAATTATCTCGTTCATTAGATGCCGTTTCTGTTAAGACTAATCGACGCCGCTTTTCTTTTCCGTGCTTTGTTTCTTTATATCCCTTATACCATCGATTCACCGACAGATTAATATCACTAATATTTAAACATAAAATAGTGATTCTTAAATTTCCATATAATCATAAATAAGATAAAGAGAACTAGCAACTATGTTCGGTATTCTTTAGAACTTCGCCACTCCTTTGGGCAATCATTAACCAATGTTTCAATAGCGATACTCTCTTCTACTTTTCATTACCATTCAACTCATTCAGTTCGTTTTTGTTTTCATCCCTGGAGGCTTTTCATTCTTCGAATGGTGAATTTTCCGAATCTATTCGATTGTAAATAAATCCTTTGATCTGAAAACCTTACTTTGCTTTACTTACGACTGTTCTTTAAAGAAGTTCGGGCCTTTACTTGACGGGAAAGACTTGTGGATGCTCGATTTCCGTCCATATACCGTGTTTTAGACGTGGTTTATTGTAAGACCGTAGTTAAAATATTAATATACTGCTGCATAAATGTAAAATGCTTTGAAGTATGTATATATTATATTGTGTCTTACACATATTTCTGAAAACTGAAGTATACATTGTTATAGATTTTTGTAAAGAAACAACATGATCCTAGCAACTATGCTAAACCGATCTATTGAGATTGTATTACAATGAACGATTATTTACTATGTATATTTTCATTTTGTCCTGCGGACCTTGTGTAGTTGGACCTTATTCACGTCACACGTCCAATAAAGGGACATTTAATTTATTTGTTCGAATTCTTGTAAACAATGATTTCTTCTCAATAAATAACATTACATATTATTTGTTGCAACACATTAAGATCTCGCTCTACATACTTTTATTAGTACATCACTCTTATCCCAAATTGACATTGTCATAGCGACTTATTATTATAGATACATTCGTCTGGAGAAGGTTGTTCATAAATCAGTTGCAAAGGATCGGCTACCTGTGAATACTGAAGGGTTATAACAACTATCTACTGGATATATTCTGAGGATCATCCTAGTCGAGTGGATTTCAAGGGTTCTTCTTAGTCCACAACCGTCTCGTGTCATTCCATTCATACATCCCTTTATGTTCTAACTTCCCGCCGTGAATACTGAACATTTACTGAAATCATTATATTGTTGAAAAAAATATTAAATACTATTCCGAGCGCATGTATAATAATACAAAGTGTACGATCAAATATGTGCATTGAACAGTAGGGTTATGAATTAATATTAAAGAACCCGCATTGCCACCATTCGAATCTTATTAATCGCTTATTTTATTGAATTTGGTTTCTGACATCTGATCAATTTTAGTATTTACTGAGTACATGTAAAATTATCATCATTTGATCATTGGAAATGGTATCCGATTGGATTTCTATAAACATTATGTTTCCATAATATATACTACATCAATAAAATACAAGCTGAATATACAAGAGGCGAACTGGAAATAACATAATAGTGTTACGGGTTTTGGCGGTGTATTAATTAGAATTGGACCCTGAGTATTCGAGATCAAACTGAAGATATCTGTTTTGCATCACCGAATTAAGGCGGATCAATAACTGTATATTGTACAATATTATGTAATTATTATTACAATTTCTTTATTATGCATAAGTTTTTACAGTGATTGATAGAACAATACATCTTTGGAAATATACTTAGGTGTACATAGTGTTTACATCTTTTTACCTATAACTAACATGAGAATGTTTTATTTAAATTTGACATGAGTAATAGTATTTAATTATAGAAAAAATGGGAAAAAAATAAAAACCCATTTACAAATTTGAAGATTAATAAATAATAACAACGATAAAAGCAATATTAACAAAACAGTTACAAAATATAATGCTTAAAAACTAAATAACAATTTGTTTGGGTAAAACCAAATTTGAGTTGAGTGGATTATTGGAAATTTTATTTTATTTTTAAAATAATATCAGTTTTGGAAGTTCATTGGTAAAATGAACTTACGTTTTATTTACATGTCTTATGATTGGGTTTTATTTACATGTCTTATGATTGGGTTAGTCGGGAAGTTAGTCATTTTAGTGTAATGTTTTTACTCAAATCTGCGATATTTGCTTTGATCATTTTTAACTTAATGTCCTCGTGGACTTCTTTAAGAAATGTGCCAGGTTCAAGATCTAAGGCCATCTTAAGACACTTGTTTTGGACAATTTGAATTTTATTAATATGACTTTTTGCCGCAGTAGACCAAGCTGGGCAATATTATGTAATAGATATATATTGTTGGATATATCAGTTCAAACACATCACGTCCATGCCTCAATCTTAATTCTTGTATGGTTTTCGTAAAGCCTAACAATGGTAAAAGTTTGAATGGCCGACCAGATGTTCCTAGAACACAACGCGCTGAACTCCAACAACAGCTGTCCTCTGACTTCATAACCAATTTATTTCTAATTCTAATGTACACACTGTACTAAATAAACTTCTTTATTCAAATACAAACAATCGTTCTAGTTTATTGTAAACATGCTGATAATTCGTACATTGGAATATATGAAATTGCACGTGCTTCAGTTTTAAAACAAGAATTTAGTTGATTGCTGGGGTATTTATCACATTTTTAATATCAGAAATAAATGCTAAGAAGAAAAGTCTCATCATATTGTGTTGGCTATTCAAAGCTATTCCAGGACAACATCAAAGAGAGAAGACAGGGGTTGTTCAGCCAGGCTGATATGTATAAATGCAGGGCTACCACTTTATTATTTAATACCTTACCTATCATCAAACAACCTATTTATCTGATAAATTTCGTTTAAGTAAATATATGCCACGATTGAGATAGCAATTCATTTCTATAGCTTCCGTTGAAAATACTAAATAAAATATGATAAATTGATGTAAATAAATATTATTGTTCGCATTTTGTGAGTGTATGGCAAACCCTGTGAATAGCTTTCTTCTCGTTATTTCAGGGGCGACAATCTGAGTCCTTGAGAGTCGTTTGGATTGTTAGCCGGCTCTTGTTCTTTCTGTTTTACATTTTATTTCATAGCATGTCCTCAATATTCAGGAGAATTTCGCAGTATTAATTAAATTAGCTCTTATGTATTTACAAATCATAATAATTGGAAATATAATTCATCATATTGAGAAATTATATTTAGGAATATCGATCTTTAGTCTCGTGCCTGTAATTCTTATTACTAGCATGACGAAGTTTTTTATAAATTATAATACATAGTAAATTTTAACACAATTTTCACTTAGAAAAAATATTACCCCGAGGACAGTTAACTCAGTTCAATATTTTTTCCCCACGAAACTCAATTTCATATTTTTGATCGACCACAGCGGCCAATGAAATTATCGTCACGTCAACCATCGTTCTTTTCAATGGACTTTTGTACATGTTAATCATATTTATGTTGAATTTAATAAACGAACTGTAAAAACCTGCACAATTTCTTTATCATTTTATCATATAATTATTTTTTAAAATTAAAATTATAGTTAAAAATATAGTTCACAATGTGAAGATGTCCAGGTGAATTAATTAAAACCCGTGTTGCAGACAGTAAATTGACAGACATTGTAACCTCTTTACAAAATTACAGATTAATGTTGAGTATTCCCATAGTAATATTTAAAATTTATTGTTTCAGGTGTTTACATTGCTGACAAGATATCTTGGAACATTAAGAGTAAGTCACAATCACAGATATTGCAATAATTCCACAAAAGTCCCGTATTCCATAAAATGATTATATGTACTTCCCAAAACGATTCCACCTAATTATTCACGTAAACTATTTATGAATGGCTCATGAATTATTCACGGAATTCAAAATTTCCTTATGACGTGTTGGCTAGTAATATTCTTACTCTAATCAAATATCCCCACAGCACAATAATTATGCAGATATTATAAATACGTACGTATTCGATTATTTTAAAACATGCATTGTCCCTTCAACACGGTTCAATTCTTATTGTTTTTCTTTTCTTTTAAAAAATGTATTGACGATAGCTAACTCCAGATTTTAAATATTTGTTTGTCTGTTCTGCTGTGGGCTATTTCCTTTTTCACCACCTCATTCCCGAATCAAACGTATGGTTTCCTCTATATGTATATCTAAATGTGTAGTGTACATTGATCCCTCGAGAGTTTTAACATGGTATCCAAAGTATTTCCTTTTACTATTTGATTATTTGTTTATTATGAGAGGTTGATTGATACGGGGAGGATATCATTATATTGAATAGTACAAATGATGTGTTTTGTTGTGGGATTGAAGGAGTCGTGGTGTCAGAAGGAGGTTAGGAATCGCAAATCGCTCATTGCGGCGGACGTGTACAAATGAAGTGTGCTTTCCCCTACAAGATGGATGATCCAGCCTGTTACCTCTTGGCCCACCATATTTCGCATATTTAATTTTATTAAAAGCATACAATCTCTCGTATTACGGCATCGTAAAAGCTTACGCTTCCTTTGTTTAAATAAAGCGTTCCGATTTGTATTGTGCGCTTCGACCGATGTAATTTCACTCGAATGGGCTGTGAATTCATGTAGGCTTAGTAAAGTGATCGCTAAAAATCGTTTACCCTGGAGTCGGACGGTCCTTTGAAGGAGTCGTCGCGTTGTGTAAAATGCGTATAAACCTACCAAGAAGCGTTTTTGCCAAATGAAATAGAAAAAAAAATGGCAAAAGGTGTCGTCGTTATGTTCGAACAAAGAAAGGTGTAAAGAGGTTTCATATTCTCGAGTCTGTATACCTATGCAATATAATATACCCACCATTACCTGTTGACAAAAATGTATTTTAAAATGCTAAATATTGACCTCTACAATTTTTAAGTATAATGGTGTTAATAATTGCTAATTAATTGCTACAAATACTGCATGACATGGGTTCCAATCCCGCTCAAGTAATATAATAAATGATTTGATTGGTTTTTACGACTGGGAGATTAGGAATAATATTAATAGAATCCCGATCGATCGTCTTGATCCAAGTATACCAACCGGTGTAACTGGGCGTATATACATAAATAAATAAATATTGGGCGGTCTAAATGCTTTGCTCTATACATGTATTAATTATACTACCTTATTAACTATATTACACATGTTTTCAAGTGTAATGTGATTAATTTATTGGAGATAGACCTAGTGTGTTTATACGATGAATTAGGTTAAAAGTGTAGTGTAGTAGTACCTTAGTTATAGCTAGTATAGTAGACCTTTTCACCAATTGGATTTGTTTTTGACCATCAGACGTGACCGCCCTTCCGATATGCCTCAATTCTAATAATATTATTCCACCATCACTATCCTCACTCTTTTTGTGATATTACATTCGTGATCTCAGTATGATAGTGAGCTTTATTGTGTATTTATAATGAGGATGACAAGCTCGAAGAATACTGCGAGGACACCAGTCAAGCTTCTCTTTCTCTTTGGATGAGCACGTTTTATTGCCGCCTACTCCACATCTTCACCTTTGCCCATCTACTATTTCATTATACTATATTTAATAAATATATTTTAATTATTCACCATATTAAATGGTTTATTTTATTTATATATAGAATACATATTTTAAATATACAAAATATTGTATATTTGCAATAGCAAGATTCACGATGACAGCAAACACTGGTAAGCTTATAAAAAATGACACAACTGCAAAAAAACAATAAGCTATATTATGATATAAAAATTACACAGATAAAAAGCATAAAAACAGGTCACTTTGTAGAAATATAGGAAGAGACAGATAAAACAGGTCATTATCGACATTTTTGACCCATTCATTGATTGTTCACTTTTTTAGTGTGATAAATAATGTGTGTTAATTAAATAAAAAACATACAGGGTGGACTTGAAATAACTAAGAATATTTTAGGGGGGTGGTAGGGTATCTCAAATATAAGCGAAAAAATATTATTATAAAATAAGTCCATCCTGTATATTAATGTAAGATTCAATAAAGAAATCATCAATCCAGGTAGATATGTATTTCTTATAAACAACTGTTAAGATCTTTGGTAAATGTTTGAAATAACCATAAAAATAAAATGGTGTTGTTCGGGATAAACCGATGATGCAGCGGAGACCGAGAAAGTACAAAGAAATTCAAGAAGATCGACGAGAAGGAGCGATGACGTCCAGATTGAATGGCAGGAATACAGTTATTGAATGAGACTCCTCCACGATCGGAACAAAAAGCACATCGATATATCAGTTTATAGTTCAGAGTTTTTAAACATCTAAGTGGAATTACATATAATATGGTAAAAGATGACATTATTTATGTCAATAGGTAAGTAGTTTTGTAATTTCCGCAAGTCAATTCGAAACCCTTGTGCACCGAGTGTCGAGGGTCGTTTGCCATCACACTTCACCATAATAATACTACCCTTAAAATATCCATCGAAGGTAGGGTAGAGAGAGGGGCAACAGATGTTCACCATATTACAAACGAATCTCGGTCTTCTACACCTTAAACATTGCGTACTCGAGCTAGCTAATTCTGGTACACACTATAAATTCAAAAAAGATCTTTATGCCAACATTGTTTTTTTGTTGTTATGTACTTGAATGTGTTCAAAAAGGGAAGCTTTTAAGTGATGCATGCTGCGAGTATTTTGGAGTCGTGTGTTTATAGTGAAATTCGTAGTTTTTGGGAGACAGCTGTCGTAGTTCTCTCGCAAATACCCTTTGCACAATAGTCTTACACAATTTTGTGTTGTTATTACTGAATATAAAAATCATTTTTATATCTAGTAATAACAGCCTGGTTGGTGTAATAATAGGGAAAGTGAGGTTATACACAGACATAAGTCATGTCTTTGTATGGCAAGGCTTTAATTACAGCCGCACTTCTTCTTACACATTTCTTAGGGCCCTTTGTTGGCTTGCGCTGAATATTAAAAGTTTTGTCTCAACTTTGCTCATATTTTTCAATTTTTCTAAGACACCAAAACAAAGACAAATTAGTTCGTGCCCGGCTTTGCGTTCAGTTTTCTAAAGTACATAAAATTAATAAGAAATCAGTTGTGTCTCATTTCATCTATCTAGTCCAGAAATTTCAAGATTGCTTTTGTAATTTCTTAGTTGAACTCGGTAGAAATAAATAATAAAACTACAATTGGTGTTGTATTGCATTCACTTTTCCATCAAACAAACTGCCGACATAATATTACGTGAACGAATTGGCTGGGCAAAATGTACAACTTCTTTGTATTTTCCCCTTTATCAACTCAATGTCTGTTTTACTGCAATTTTCACTTGTTCGTATCTGAAATCTTTTGAAAGGATCCTTATCCTACGTAGTATGATAGTCCTTTTGGTGCTTTGATAATTATGCCACAACAATTTGATGAATCACTTTTTGATAAAAAAAATACTATAGAAATATATACATTTAAAATGATTTATACATATGAGCGATGTTAACAGCCACTTATTATAACTACTAACCTATCTCGTCGATTTGCAATCCACTATATGACTTTATTATTCCTTCATGCTATTCATTCTATGATGGGCATGTTATCGATTTCTCTTTCAATTATGATTCACTCTCCGTAATTGCGCATTCACACGATCACACTTTTTTATCTTTAAATAATGTGTTTATCAGGAGTTTTATCAGAATGCAGTAAATATTATAAGTATGTAAATATTTGATTTGTTATGTGTGAAGCGGGCCGCTAAAAGTTTGTCGCCAAGAAAGTTTTGTTATTCTCCATGTTAAATAGCTTCAAATTTACGAAAGCAGATCACAGCTAATCTGATTAATTGAAAGGGAGATATTAATTGGAACTGAAGCGCGGGGAGTGCTTCTCAATTTGTCTAAATAAACTTCTTAATTTAATCAGTTGCGTTTAGCTATTATGTCGGAAACTCACGCATGATATATGAAACATATCAAGCGCCAAATGTGTAGTCAGGCATTTATGGTGTTTTTGAAATAATTGATTCAATTAATGAAGTTATATTTGTTAAAATAAAATTGTAGATATATGTATATGCAGGTTGTAATGTAATATAAAGCAAATTGACACAGAGGTAATGTATGGTGACGACTAAATGAAGATATTTTTAAGTGACCCCGAAGAAACATCCAGTCTCTCGTTGCCAGTGTAATAAAGATGTCAGACATGGAGACTCTCCCTACTGAACCTTCGCCCCCAGCATCACATATTAGATGAACATACCCGCCAACCGTAACTCACTTCATTCAGGTGCACTATCAAATTAACGAATCAGCCCGCTAAAATATTGGCCCTTATCTAATTAATGAACGCACAATTCATTAAATTGTAAACTTGATTTACCGTTGACTTTTTTAAATCAAAAGCAGAGAATCAATGCAGAGTAATTTTGAGAAAGCGTCAAGTTGTAAGTTCGTAAGAATTTTCATCGACTTGTGACGTCTACAAAGTTTTTGTATGACCTCATGAAAATTGTATAGATCACGAATATCAAGACAACAGTTGAAAAGTATTATTTATGCAAAACGTGCTTCAGCCACGCCTTACATAATAAAGAAACTCTCCCAAGCTATTGATTTATTAATATTTCCGACTTTTATCTCGCTCACTAAAATTCTACTTATTAACCCACTCTTCTTAAAATTCTACTATTATTAACCCATGAATGTATATTTTTATACCTATTATTTGAAATGCAATTTAATCGAATATTGTTTTTTTTATATTTACCACCCGCATTCTCTACTTGGTTGACTGTTAGCATGTGTATTATTTTAATTATTTTAGTCTGCCACAAATGTGATACTGTTTCGATACTAAAATAATAGATTCGATAGTATTATAATAAAACTGTCGTGTGTATGGCAAGTTAGATGTGAACCATGTCAAGTATTGTGGCTAAGCACGAATGACCTGTTTAAAATAAAATGTTTTCTTTCTCTAATATTATTTTCCATACTTATGGTGGTATTGAGCGTTTTATAAGTTTGAGTCTGACGAGGTACATATATAATACAAATAAAAATATATAAAGACAGAAATTAAGACATAATGACTTTAAAAATATATAAAATACTATAACAGTTGTGTGGGAATTTTTTTATTCAATTTTTTGTTCAGTTAGTTCCAAACAACAATGACATCCGAATCAAATAGCCGCGAAAAGCAGAGTAAAAACTGTTATCGCTATGATTTTTTTAAGAATTTATTTGGTCGTATGTATAAGTAATATTTTCCGCTTCCATTTAAAACGTGCATGCGATTTTCATATCGGGTCCAATTAACAGGGTGGTACAACTACCACTATCATTATCATCATCATCATCACTGCCGCCCCTTCTACCTGTTACTACTACATTTCACCCCTCACATCTTTTACCATTCCTCCACATTTAATTCAACCATTCCACAAAAAGTTTTCCTTGTTCGACCAGTGGGTCGACCAGTTCATTAAATTGCAATGTCGACAGTAGTCTGAACAATATTTGTTTTAGTTATAATTAGGGCGGCGAATTGAAAGATTGATGTGCAACATAGGTTATTAAAAAACGAATGGTATATTCAAAATACACGGTATATCGTCATTGGAATATGGCTTATCTTTTCATAAACACATATTTACATATTGATTACAAATGTAATAATCTCTATGTGGACAGCTGCATTAACGGTTGGTAGATAACCTTATTTTACCTTTTAGCATGTAGTCATGTTTTTGTTATCATACTTTGATCTTTCCATATATATATATATATATATATATATATTTAAAATGTCGTTAAAAATAAAATCCTAGTTCTTAAATAAGTTTATTGATTTATTTCCTGTGAAAGTATGTGATCCATCATTTTTATACCCACGTAAGTCTTGATTAGATGAACGATCCTTTTTGTCAAATATGCCTTTTATTATTTTATATATATGTATGTATTTTTAGTTGACTACTAGAGTTTAGATGTTCTTCGTATATTTTTAGTGTAAATAAATAAATATATTTTATCTGTCAGGTATGTTATATAACTTTATATATGTAGGAGAGGATGTATGATGTGTTGTGAATGTATTATGGTAAGAATGATTTTAATATGGGCCCCGGGGAGCGATTATCACCAAGTAATACTAGTGATGCTGTCCAAAGTTTTTTAATACCTGCTCCTCAACGACAAGAACAGCCTTCCGACCATTTTTGCCATACTTTTTATAACACAAATCTGTTTTTATAACACCATCTCGTTATTTATGTCCCACCATCTTTCTCTTGCAAAAAACATATTCGCTAGAGAAAATATAATATGTATACAATGTAAGACTGAAGAAGTTGAAGTGAATATTTAACATGCATCGTCGGATTTATGACTTTGCGAACGTGTGATTCTTTGAAAGTCTATTTGATGCGAATGTATTGTGATGGAAGTTTTAGTGCACATAAAATATCACACATAAAACTGAAAAACGTTTCAAAAGTTTGTTCTTGTTCACTTTAACGTTTTAGTTCCTGTTAAGAAATTGCAGTTATTCAAAAATGATTGTAAATCCACCGAAATAGTATCGTATCAATATTCACGAACATGTAGTGAATTTTCCCCAAGAGTTGCGTGTGCCACACTTTTTGTGGGTTATGACTGGTAATACAGTAAATCAGATTTTATTGGAGAAGCGGGTGTCCCTGTGGCCATTACATCTTCCGCAAATCGGTTAAACTTTCAATAAATTTTTCAGTACAGCCTCATAAAATGTACAAATGAGACTGGACACACTCATGTTGCTCTTTTCATAGTAACCCGCGATTTTAATACACAAGGAGACTCATAATTTGACATGGCGAGGATATCAAAGTGAAGCGTGTTTTTTTTAGTTGCAATTGTCAACAGCTGGTGGAAATCCACGTCGTAAATCAGAATTAAACCTGCGTGTAAAATATGTGTGTATATGGACCGGCATGCACCATAGAACATGACCATGCCAGCTATGATATGTACATTTACTCTACATTTGTGTGTAACATGCATATCATTTATATTTATATCATATAAATACCTAATGTCGATGCGTGACTACTGCTTGCTTTTGTGATTTCGATATTAAAATCCTTCGCTTGCATTGTAAGCTTGTTTATATTTGCGTATTTTAATTAAATGCACAAGCACGTCAAAATTAATTAGGGTTTTTCACCCCGAATGTTACCCGCATACAAACACGTGAATGTTTTTAGTTCGTATTTTATATTCATTTCAAATGATGTTTTGATTATATTTTCATCTTAATATAAATGTGTTTATTCGAAACTCTGATAACTAATAATTTCTGAATGTCGGTCATCATATTTATTTGATTCTTAGGAATTTTCCGAAGCAAACGCTTTTGATATGGATAAATTGAGAAGGAATTCGATATTGGAATATTTGGGATGTTATTTGGTGGCGCCACTTCTTATGAATGCCTTATTAATACTTCTCCTTGGCGTCGCGACGTCTCTTACGTTTTTTTATTATCGCCCTTTTTATGAGACAAATATATCATTATCAAACCATTATGGAAGTCTACATTCATTGGATTCTTCAATTTTTTCCAAATCTTCAATTACGTTATTATTTATGACACAATCAAACAATGAAACTAGAATACAATATATAAAAAAGCATCAGTTACAGTTAGCAAAAGAATATATCATCAATTAAATGAGTTCTATCACGGATCAACCACTTTTACGTATGTACTTCTCTTTCCGTTTTATCAAAACCCTTTTTTAATAATTATTTATTTCAAAAATTATATTTGATTAAGCCCATTGCACACACGTGCGTATTTATAATTAAAAATCATTAGGTAAATGTGCAGGTAATTGAAGAAACGGCAGTGAACCACGCTTTAATTTGGCTTTGCTTCTACTTTTTCACACCATCACCACCCTTCCTTTAACCACCTCTTTCACCCTCACCGGTCTGTGGGTTTTTACACAAAACCACAACTTTTTCTATAACTCAGCACCAAAAAATAACGCCCCGCGCAGAGGCAATTGGTGTGAGCATGTTTGTAATCGCTTGTAATTTAATGCGATGCCTTTTTCACCCTCCACCCCGACTATGTATTTATATCACCATTTCTATTTAAACCATTTATATTCTTCCCGCCAAAACAATAAACTGTGTCTAACCATACATCCTGCCTTTATTATTTAGAATAATAATTTTGGACCATAAACTTCTTGTAAAGATCCACTGTGTTGTTTCGCTGTATAGTGTCTAAGTTCTAGTGTCGAAATGCTAAGAAGTAAAAAGAATTCGTAATCGGGCGGTGGGTGCTTGAATCTCTCTTTCACTTTGAGTAATGTAAGTCTTCAGCGTCAAGAAGTGTGAAGGGTAAGACGGAAAAAACAATAAGGGTTGCTCAGTGTCCCTGTTCTAATTCAATTTGGTTAGACAAAGGGGACGTTCAGTCTGTTTCATAAATAACGTAGTATACTGCAAATAGATGCTAACCTACATCCTTTGATTGTTATTGTCCTGTCATCTTGATTAATGCTAATATCCCTTTCCGCAAAGCCACATTTAGGCTTAATCTATTGCTTCTACGCGCGTGATAATTAACTTCAATTCTATCTTGCGGATTTCTTTTATTTTCATATTCAAAATTAGTTGATTAATATTATTGTGAGTGGATCAAGTTATTGTGTGTTGTAGTTGGTTAGATTAAGTATTCTTGGTCCGTCCACGGGTTTGTTTGTTGGCACATTAAGAAATTACATAGTTACCCTTATTTGACCACATCATATTTCTTGCTGCCTTTTATTTCATCTTACCCTTCATATATTTGATTTATGATTGATAACGATTAAGTTTGTTTGTTTGGTATTCTCCTTTTTCCTGATAACATTAGTATATTTTTTTGTTTTTAAAAGATAGGTCGATTTGTACAAAACCGATTAGTAATTATGTGTAGTTGTATATAAAATAGGTGACTATTTATTTATAGTCATTTGAATTTCATACAGTGAAATTGATACGTTTTGTACCTATTGATTAAACCTTATTCACCATTAATATGTGAAATAAACCCCAAAATTTTAATTGTCCAGTTATAGTAGGAGTAATTTTGGTTATTATATTACCAATATTCTCTTCTATGATCTTGATGTTAATATACATATAGTATTTTGTTTAGTATTTTCTTTATACAGGAGCTAGTATTTTAGTGTAGCAGGGGTATAACTATTAATCAATCAGGATGCAGTTTAGTTCCCCTGGGCTCATCTTGTCCTTGTATACATTAATCCACACTACATGTATTATTATAGTGCAGCATTATCATATTTGTCATTACTTGTACCTATTGTAATAATATTATGCTGGATATGTAATCACAGTCTTCTCTCAATCTTATCTTATACTTATGTGTATCTAATGGTTAATACTGGTTTCGGGTGGATTTAGATATCCGATATAATCAATGATTAGTTCAACCTAGGCAAGATGTTAATCGCTAACCATTTCTCTAATTAACCCTTCTACTATCTGCTTTGACACATCCGTTCCCCGAGATTAAACCGATGACAGCTATTACATTAAAATCACATTATTGCATATTAAAAAGTAATATGAATGCTATTGTACAAGTGTATATATATATATATATATATATACACATAGAAAAGTGTAATAATTAAAAGATTTCTTCAAATCGACATACATTTAATATACGTAGTTAAAGTCAACTTAAAATAGATTAATAAAAGATTGGAGTTAATAATATATATTTGACCGCCAATCCTTTCAGACTCCTTTTAACTTAATTAAGACTTAATTAGTTTCCTCTTTGATGGCATTCTTTTTCCCGAAGACAACCGACCGCATTAGGGAGTCTTTAGTATTCGCCTCGCTGAATCCAGTGATTGCGCAATTGCCCCCTATCACTTTTCATTATATCATTATGACCACTATAGATTAATCAATATGTATTTATAAACGAAATTGTCTTGATCGGTGAGTGAGTGGCGGTAATTTGGCACACATTGGGAATATACGACAAACCGATGTGTGTAATATAATCGGAATATGTGGTTAAAGTTGGGCCGCGGCGCCCACAACTTTGTGTGAATATGAAATGGTGTTAATTGAAAACTGTCGGCTTAATTGAGAAATTTCTCAGGCAGATTTTCGTCAAAGCAGTTTACGCAGAACTAAAGGATCAGATGTGTTTGCACTTAAGAAAGAGCTTAAGTAATATCGGTACGAACTTCGTACAGGGTATTACATCATATCACAATATGCAAATCAACATTACATTTTCCTGACCCTTAACTTCGTAATACTATCAGTTATCTCCTTAATTACCTACCATTTAATGTTATTGAATGACTGCGATTCCCTTGACCAGATTTATTGGATATCCTAACAGTACACTTCACCCATGAGAGATGCCAACATATTGAAGTTCAGTGAGCTTCGTAAAAATAGACCTTAGGTCCCGAATGAAAGATGTCTTCTTGATTCTGGAGTTTGAGTATGAAAAACTTTCAAGTTCAATATAAAAGGAAGCATCCCATATAAAATAAAATGAAGAGAGGTGTCATTTTCTTCGAGACGAAATTTAATTTGACAGCTCTCGAAACATTTTCATTCGGAGGGTGACTCGTCAATAATATTATATGTGTAGGTATACCTTAATCCGAATTTAGAACCTCGAATCGCGGGTATTAACATATTTAATTCTTTATATACACGTCAGATAGAACATCAAATATGTTTCCGTCAGAGTAAATCTTAAATTGCTATATCATTACAATATAATATTTATATAAAAGGAAGAGGGAGTGTATTGTTCAGTGTTCTCGGTTGATTTATTTGGTCCCGAGGTATCCTTCCTACTATATTGTATATCCGTTGACACCACCGTTCGTTGTTTTGCTTTCGACACTATCTATAATACAATAATTCTATACATTCAATATACTATTTACAGTGATTACACAGAGGCTCCCCTCTTGTATGAAAACCTAATCAATTTCCGTGATTGTGCTGTATTAATGTGAGCATGAAGGAATCTGTTCGCTTATATTAAGGCACCGATTTATTTACAAACCTACTAGAAATAGCTGAATGTTTAGCACACGAGAGCACTAAAAAGTTAATAGTTCCAGGAAGATAGTCCATAGCTTACACGTGTACTTGTACTGTACCTTAAAATATACATTCCCTCATTAACTGCAGTACATTATATTACTAATCGTTATTCGTATTTTGTGTGTATTGTTTTTATTTTTAGCAATCAGTTGGAAATAATTTAAGATAATAATTGAAAGGATTCAAGTTCACAATTAATTAATAAAAATATACAAAATAAATAAAAAAAATACTGTTAAAGAAGATGTCGGTGTCTTAAATTTGTCTTCGAAAAATTGCATAATTCGTAATCGGTGAAAGCGCTTTTTTAACAGTTAACGCAATGGTTTGATCGCTAATTGCTTATTTGATTAAAATTAAAATATGTCAATAGCCAAATATGTAGTATTAATACAAAAAATTTCATGTCGTAAAATTTGTATAAATTATAACGAAAACACCCATGCGATGCAAGATTTAATATATATTTATAAAGAAATAAGCTAATATTAAAAATTATTTTAAAATATAACGGGCTTTGTATTATATTAATCTATGGCGAGAGTTCCTTACAAATTGAATATTTTGTGACCGAAGTTGCAATAATTCCTTGTTGTACGCTTAAATGATTTGTGACTTTTTGTACCTTCGGGAGATTCCAGATTCTGGAAAGAATTTAATTTCTATTTATGATTTTCGCGTGAGAATGATTGAGTTGAATATTATTTAATTTCTTTGAAACTGTTAATATCGTTGGTTCGTTTTTGGCACTATAATTAATGTTGAATCAGTATTGTGCCTTCAATACCGTCATTATATTTATTGTTCATATAGGATGTCATCAACATCATCTGGAAACGACAAAGAACATTAAATAATATGCATTACAAAAGCTATTCCATAAGCGATATTCAAAGAGGACCCTTCCTTTGTATAATATTAAAATTCTTTATATTAATGCATGTAGTCGTCTTGCCACGGATTATACTATATTATATAAATACTTCAGAAGTTCTCAATACTGGGTAATTTTACATACAATAAGTTCAGGTGAAATAAGCTATTATTAATGTGTATGTAGTAGTTAAAAATACAGTAAAGGTGGTCAGGGTCAGCAAGGGAAGCTAATCAGCGTAGTGGTTGTTAAATATTTGTGTTGCACTAGTGAACTAAGCTTTTTGCTTTGTGGTGTTGGAGTTTGTTCGTGTATGTAGACCAATGTTTATCGAAGAAAAAAAGCCTTCCATATTAAATTATTTGATTATAGTTATTGTATTGTACGTTGTTTGCGCCTAAATGCAAATAACTAGGTATATATCATGTGAATGTCGATGTGGTTGGCTCGTGTTGTTAATATACAACCTTTATATATTATAGAAACCCTTGGGAGTGCGATTTAATTGAGAAAAATGTACTCTTGCTTTAATTAAAAACACATCTGAAACACCATTGCCTATGCTGGTATCAATAATGTTTCATGTTATTGTAATACACAAAGGAACATTGTAAATGTTAGCCTCTTAATATTTTTATATAAAAATATTTTTTTATGAATTGATTTAATTTAAACAATATCAAAATATTTCTTCAAAACCTCTGCTATTAAATTTGGTATTCGAAACTTTCAATGTCGTCTTAGTGTCGAATCTTTTTTTTATCAAGAAAAACCTTTTAACGTCTTACCTCAACACCGGAAAAGAATTATTAATTCCATGAAATTTTTTTTTAAATCGAAATTAAAGTTTCTCCTTGATTGTATAACTATTTCGGGAGAAATATCAGATTCTTTTTTTATATTGGATTTGGAAAAAAATGTGTGCATTATCGATATAAATATATGGCGGATTCTGTATAAAATCCACTATTGAGTACATTATTTTTAAATGGTTATTTGGAAGGCAATTGTGGAAATGTTGTCATCACTGAAAAATCAAATCAATTAAGTTTAGGGTGGTTGTAGTAAAGTTTTTCAATTATTTGCTCCCATTTTCGAATTTCCATTTATGTAAAAATAAAACGAACTTGGGGTGGTTTATGGTGAGGGTAGGTGGAATCGACTTTAGATCCTGGAATTTTACTCCAGTCTCTTAGCTTGTGTTATTTATTTTTGTCGAGCTGGTTGTTCTTCTTAAACGCAAAGTAAAGCTCTGCTGACTTACCCCTGACTAAATACCCTTCTCAGCCCTCTCTTAACAGTTTTACTTGCCTAGTACACTCGTTTTAACTAAATATATTATCTTCTTATGTGTCTATAATTATTCAGTTGCTCCCGTATATTCCTTTGCGTATTTGTTAACTATACATATTATGTTAATAACGTTTCCATGAAAATATTTCAAAACGAAATTGGCCAGTGAAAAGTCACAAAGCGAAACAAATGCTACCGTCACAGAACAACGCCAGTCTTAAGGAATTCTTTAGTCTTTTCTTGTTTCACTCGACACTTTACAACATCTTCACAATCTCGATGACAATACGCCGTGTTATAGTATTTATGAACAATTTAATTCAATGGTTTGGTGACGTTAACTTTAATATTGATAAACATATACAAATTTAATATGATTATTTAAGTGTATTGTATTTTGTGAAACAGGTGAGGTAGACACGTTTTTTCCCCAGAAATAATTCAAAGAGTCGCTTCTGTATGGAAATTGTATCGCTGTATTCTTACCAGATAACGTTGTTTTTAAGAATCGCGTATTTGTAATGGGGTACATTTGAAATGAGAAGTCGGCGAGGCGAAAAAGAAGTAGGCGGGAAGAAGGTACGAGTCAGGGACTAAAGTGGGTGGTAGAAGGTGAATACTGAGGGACGACTTTCACTGTGATCGGAATCTACAACTAACACTTTTTATACCTCGCCCGGATTACATTTCTGGACTCTATACATAATTTATTTATGATTAAACGGAAGGCTTCCTAAGTGAGAGAATAAAGAAGATAGGATATTTTGTACGGTGGACGAGGTCAAGTGTCGTGTGATAGTAGGAAGACTAAGCACGTACAGGTAATCTTAAAGTAGACCACGCGGAAAAGGTTTTGCCACACAAAAACATTGAATCACATTTACACTCTGTATTTGTGGAGCCTCTCAATATTACTAATATGAAAATACCCAAAGAGTATAACTTAACTACTCTATACATTACATATCCTCTATGAAAGCATGCATTTCCTTTCCACTTCAATAAGGATTAATATTATGCTATGCTAGTACATTTATAGAAAAGCATGTTTTCTTTCATTAAACCGAAAGACGGTAGTAGATTTGTTTCTTTATATATTTATAATAAAAATACAATTTACAATTAAGGTTAACAACGTTAAAATTAAGAAGCCGTACGCATATGATCTAATGCCGGATACAGACACTCGCGAATGTTAGTGAATGTAGACGAATAGCGAGTGTGTGCGTAGATTTGTCACCACCACCACCGGTGAATTTTTACCAAATTAAATCAAATGTTTCGAATGCGTAATATTGCGAGTATTCATATTATTTATCAATATTGGATTCTCATGAACATTCGCCTGAAAGCATTCGTGCGAATGCGAGTGTGTGTACGCGGCATAAGAGTTTGTTAATTTACGGCGTACATTATATATTAATTGGTGAGATTTTATTCAAATGTGACGAGTACAAAACGATGATGTATGGTGTAGTTGGAGATGAGATGCGGTAGTAATGATAAATTTGGGTAAATAGATAGATGGTGTTTGTTATGTGGACTTCATAATGAATGTAGACCAACGTGTTTACCATAGCCTCGTTTCACATTTATATTACGGAGGGCGATAATAGAGAGAGAGAGAACGAGGGAAGTCGTTTGTCGGCCACCAAAGTTAAGTAGTCATTTTTGGCAATAAATTGAGTTATGTTTGAATGTAGCAGAACACGTAAATCAACAAAGTCCACTACTACGAGTAAAACTACGATTACCATCTTCTATCGAACACACTGCTCTTCTTCATATTATCTATAACAATGCATCTCGCCTCTATTCTTATTCATAAACATCCTGTCTATTCATTATTATTGAATTAGTATATTCCATTGAAGAGATTCTTGATAGTTGTCAAGAAAACTCATTGACGAATATCATCTTACTTTATTCATCTCGAACTTCTAAATGAATCACGATATCGCTTTTCGTTTAAAAGATAATTTACGCGGCGATAACTTTTTGATTTAACTGTTTTTCTTCGAAATTTCATATCTCTTCAGTTCTAATTTTCACCCTGTAATACTGTGATTTTTTTCGATAACAGTAGATTGATAATACTATATTCTCATTATTGGGTAAAGGTAGAAATCTCTTTATATTTAAAAATAATATATAGTATAGTAATAATATGACGTATAAAGTAATTAACTTATTAATAAATTGCATTACCATATTATACATTCATATTTGTAAGTAGGCTGTCTGCACTTCTGTAGAAAAACATATCGATCGTTTATTTAATCCGATTTATGGGGATATCGCAACCTTTTCTGTGTAAAAGGATATTTTAACACCAGCTTACACTACATAACAAATATTTTTAAACCCAAAACCTCACTGAAATAAAAAATATAAATAAACGTTAATTAGTCTCTAACAGGTACTGAACATGACATCTCGCTTTCTAAATTCGCCGAAGATGTATTAATAGTGCATTTGTGTTGGTAAAATAATAATTGTGTCCAGGTTGCCTACTATTAATTATATCAGAGATAAGGCGAAGAAAGTGGCTAGGAACTCGACGTCAAATAAATAGCTTCCGTTTTAATTAAACCTTACGTTATCACGTCATATTTGCTTTGTTTTCAAATTTGTACTGTCTTGCACCTTTATTTCAACAAGTCCGCCTTATAATATATATAATTGTCTAACTGTGTGTATGTTATATGTCTCTCTGTCTGTCTGTCTGTCTGTCTGTATGTCTGTCTGTACGGATCAATCTTTCAAATATCCTCAGCGTATACAGAGTCGCTATATACAGAAAATAGTCCTTAATATATCAGGGTACAAGCATTAAAATTCTGTGTGCTCTTAAGTCTTTATGGAACTGAGCCATATATTCAAAATAGAATAGAATATTTGGTAGTGAGACTGCATTTAAATTTGTTGATTATTGAAGATATGCGAAAGTAGCCCTTAATATGTATCGAATACCTTCGAGATATCGTATACTTTCGTTTGAAATATGTTTGCTGTCAGTTTTGTTCGAAATGTATGAAAAGTAAAAAAATGTTGGTTTTCAATGATTGTTTAAACTATTAAATGGACATTTTCGAAATAGTAAAATAGTCCTATTTGACCGGCAACTAATGTAGATTCATCCATTATCTATAACACGTTTCATGTCTCTGTCAATAGAAGGTAGTTAATCGTAAACTGATATATTTTATAAATAATGGTCAAACGAAATCCATTGTGACAGCTAGGTGTTGCTAGGTGTTGCCAGGTGTATAAATAATTCAATTTAAATATTTAATCATAATTAATACATATCTAAAATCTCGAAACGGGTATTTTAATGATAATATTATTTAATTAATTTCAAAATAATATTAGATATATTTAATAA
Organism: Agraylea sexmaculata; assembly: GCA_022606485.1. NCBI lineage: Eukaryota > Metazoa > Arthropoda > Insecta > Trichoptera > Hydroptilidae > Agraylea > Agraylea sexmaculata. The sequence goes on along the minus strand of JAGTTH010002806.1, from coordinate 45,280 downwards.
TGCATAATAAATGAAAATTCTCAAAAAACAGTATTTATCGGAAGACTCGCTTTTTAAATATTGTGATGAGTGTTGTCATCATATGAAAAATGCATTATATTATTTTATTCATAATTTTAATAAAAAAATTCAAACTTCTTTCGAATGAAAAAACAAACAACTTATTATCTTCGTATTAAAAACAAATCAGAGCATTTCAAAATATTAAATAATTTCAATATATTTTTAGGTGTATTTAATTTGATAATGCATAACAATTTCCACATTTTTATACTTCATTTTTAAAATAAAAAAATTCTTTAAAACTTCTTTAAGGCAAAAATGAAATCAAAACTCAAAGATAAACGTCCTATTAAAAAACCAGGCAGAACATAAAAAAACATTAACAAATTGAAAATTTCAATTAAAATTACCCTAGTACATTATAATCTGCATTAGCAATATTCTATGTTTTGACATATTTGCTAATATACATAGTATCATGGTGTTGATATTAATCAATCTGGTCTATCGCTAATAATGACTGGAATGTATCATATCCTACTCCATATTAATATATAATAATATTATTATATAACGTGCTTAGCTTAATTCAATTCAATAAATCCATTACTGACCTGCATACTTCACATAAAATATCATTCACACATGTAAAACCCTAAAATTAAAGTACGTAGTACTATATTTTATTATGCTTATAGTGGGATTTGTTCGCCATCAGAGTGACGATCCATTAAACAGACTATGTATCAATCTCTACATATCGTTAAATACAATTGTACGTACTCTTACTGTATCAGAAACTGTTTTTAATTTTAAAAAATATTCAGGACAATTATTTATCTACAGTGACTTCACTCGAATCTAACCCTTGGTGTTAAATTTATTTTAATTTGTTCGCGTGTCTTCAACGAGTTTCTTTTACATCATAATAGAAAAGTTGTTTTCCAATGGGTCAATATCAATTTTGTCTTTGTTGGTGTAATGGTGTGACGTAATATTGTAATAGCAAACATGCACGTGTATTGAGAGCGTGTAGTAGTGTAATGTAGCGAGACTTTGCGGGTCACAGGTGAGCAGTGGTGGGCGGCAATGCTGATGATGGCGGAGGTAGGCGGCTACTACTATCACTACCACTACCATGTGTGCTTACAATTAAAAATTAAATTGAACTCCTGCTAATTTGTGTTAACAACTGGACCACAAATATCTATGCACTGAACCACTCACTATATTAAAATGGAAACTAATGTAACGCTCGTCACCAAACAGATGACAGATTCATATTTTAATCGGTGTGTTGAAGCTGAAAATTTGGAATCCCGACAACTTATCACCGAGAAGATCCCGAAAAGCTGAGCGGCTAATCATCCATATAAAATTGTTCTAGGGTAGAAGTTGGTCTATAGTTCAATACCATCAGCCGGGCCTTAACAATAGCGCCTGAAAACTTACTACACTACTAATATTTTGCATCGCCTTATTATATACATATATATTTAATATTTGCTCTTGAACCGCCCTCCGCTAATGGCTCTTTTGTATTAAGCTACCTCTTTTGTAATCACGAGCTCACTTTGTCCAAAACTCTAGCTTTCTTCAAGTAGCTAAACTATAACAATGATGACACCGATCTTATTGCGGATCGAGTTAAACCGTTACCGGGATATAAAGTGTTTCAGAATTACACCTGTTAAATTATTTGAAAGCGCAAGGCGTAGTTATATTATTAGTATGATGAACTAATCATGTATGTAAATAGTGTAGTTGAGTATGGAAGTTATGTAATGAATAGCTAATATCGTGATGCTCTTGACCCGGCTTTGCGTGACTGTTAGTATTTTACTAACCTCCAACCCTTCTGATAAATCGCTGCCACTTTTTCTTTTCAATGATTTTTCCCTCACACATTTGCACACACATTATATTTTGCCGTGCCACCGAGACGTTTTGTTTTCAAAACTACGTATTACAATTGTATTGTATATATTTGATTGAAAATAATATTTTTCTTTTGAATAAAAATATATTCTGTCCTCGCTAGCGGAGTACGGGTGCTTATTTTATTATGACGCAAATTCAATGCTCTAAGTAAGCATTTTAGACAAAGAAGTAATTGCTTAGAATACGCCTGTTTCTTTTTTAACACGCGAGCATCTTTTTTCCGGTCTTTGTATTGTTAAAATAAAAGCAAACAGTTGACACGTCTCCGAGGTATCTTGTAATTAAATTCTCGTTTCACAGTGAAATGACTATCCCTTTGTCGAGACGACTTAGACCACTGAAGTTCTATTCTCTTTTGCATCCTTTGGCTATTTTCATATTGATGGAACATCGATCTGCCTGTCCTCATTATTGTCCGTTTTCTTTTTGTAATTGCTTTTAAGTTCATTCAAAGTTTATCTTTGAAATATTGAATAGTGAAATATTAATGTACTGATTGTGCACATACGAGCAAATGTGATGGTTTTAACATAAAGGACGTCGTACTCTCGTGAAAGGTTTCCCTTTGAAAACTATGCATGTCGTATAACTAATTAAGAAGGTCTCTTGTCGTCCTGCTTATTTGCTTCTTGTATGATATTCTTAATATATAATAATATTAATTCTTGTTGTCTGAAGAAGGCAGTTTAGATTATTATTCAATAATATAATTTATATCGTGTCTTATAATAATGTATATCAATAGTGTATGTGCCATGTTGAACCATTCGGACGATTCCCAGGTGATTCCCAAATAATGGTGATATATGTCCACGCCATGGTACTACACAGTTTATTGTTATGTGTACATTATTATGTATGCACTGAACATTATGTCTGCAGTAGTATGTTAACTAGGAAACAATATTTACAAATATATTATATATTTGGGTGTGGGTTAAGGAACACCGAGAATGAAAGAAGTGCAGAGGAGATGAATCAATCATAGAAAAATGAACCTGAAATGAAATGAGTGTCGCAACCGTCTGAACCAACTTCTTCAGGATTGTCACGTTATTATTATGGTTTACTTGTAAATGAGTATATCAAAGTACATGAATCAGATACTGTGGATGTGACTTCAATATGTGTGGGGATATAGTTCACGAACCTCTAAATAAATCAAATAATTCCAGGACACTCTGAGCGTGAAAACCTAACTTTATACTCAAGTATATTATAATAATGTTGATTGTTTATCCCACAAACACATATGTATGATAGTGGATAGTCAAAGAGAGTAGCAATTGAATAGAATGAGTTTTTCAGTTGGTTCGCAATGTAATGTTTGCAGAATGGGCAAACTAACCTTCTCCAGTTTCCATGCCTCGTCTAATATTTAATATTCATAATGCAATTTCGACTATATCAAATACAATATCACATATAATTTGTTAACACAATGAATGAATTATAAAAGATCCGATAAACATTTGAATTGGCAAAGTGTTGGCAAATCAGGTTTTCTGTATTAGGTAAGGCCGAAAAGTCGAGTGGGCCTCGGTCGTCGGCCTGACAGCCGAAAGAAGTTACATTGATGAGGGTTGTATGTTTGAGGGTTTTGCTATCTTGTAGATATCCAACTTTCTTGTCGGCTTTTCTTCCTCGAGATTTCCCTGCAATCGATCAACTTCCGCATGAAACTGCTTCGTATTATTCGTACCTCCACATATCGCAGTGTTCCTTTAGCGGAATTAGTTTTTCCTTGATACATTCTTCTTTACCCTTTTTGACAGCACGATTACTCAACGAAATGCTGCATTTAATTAAAAACACTTTGTTTACATTTTCATTATAATAATATATATAATTGTCTAACTGTGTGTATGTTATATGTCTGTCTGTCTGTCTGTCTGTACGGGTCAATCCCTCAACCATCCTCAGCGTATACAGAGTCGCTATATACAGAAAAATAGTCCTTAATATATCAGGGTACAAGCATTAAAATTCTGTGTGCTCTTAAGTCTTTATGGAACTGAGCCATATATTCAAAATGGAATAGAATATTTGGTAGTGAGACTGCATTTAAATTTGTTGATTATTGAAGATATGCGAAAGTAGCCCTTAATATGTATCGAATACCTTCGAGATATCGTATACTTTCGTTTGAAATATGTTTGCTGTCCGTAATGTATGAAAAGTAAAAAAATGTTGGTTTTCAATGATTGTTTAAACTATATAATTGGACATTTTCGAAATAGTAAAATAGTCCTATTGACCGGCAACTAATGTAGATTCATCCATTATCTATAACACGTTTCATGTCTCTGTCAATAGAAGGTAGTTAATCGTAAACTGATATATTTTATAAATAATGTTCAAACGAAATCCATGACAGCGTGTGACAGCTAGGTGTTGCCAGGTGTATAAATAATTCAATTTAAATATTTAATCATAATTAATACATATCTAAAATCTCGAAACGGGTATTTTAATGATAATATTATTGAATTAATTTCAAAATAATTTTAGAGCTATTTAATAATTATACAAATAATATATACAGAGTCGCTATATGTATAAAAATATTGCTTGGTGTATCAGGGTACTAGGAACTGAGCCACATATTGTATGTATGAAATGTCAAAAAATGTTAATTTTCAATCCTTATTTAAACTATGAAATGTTACTTTTTCGAAATAGTAAAATAGTTCTATTTGACCGGCAACTAATGTAGATTCATCTATTATCTATAACACGTTTCATGTCTCTGTCAATAGAAGGTAGTTAATCGTAAACTGATATATTTTATAAATAATGTTCAAACGAAATCCATTGTGACAGCTAGGTGTTGCCAGGTGTATAAATAATTCAATTTAAATATTTAATCATAATTAATACATATCTAAAATCTCGAAACGGGTATTTTAATAATAATATTATTGAATTAATTTCAAAATAATATTAGAGATATTTAATAATGCATAATAAATGAAAATTCTCAAAAAACAATATTTGTCGGGAGACTCGCTTTTTAAATATTGTGATGAGTGTTGTCATCATATAAAAACCACGTTATATTATTTTATTAATAATTTTAATAAAAAAATTCAAACTTCTTTCGAATGAAAAAACAAAAAACGTATTATCTTCGTATTAAAAACAAATCAGAGCATTTAAAAATATTAAATAATTTCATAATATTGTTAGATGTATTTAATTTGATAATGCATTACATTTTCATACTTCATTTTTAAAATAAAAAATTTCTTCTAATCGATAGAAAAAACACTTTAAAGCAAAAATGAAATCAAAACTCAAAGATAAACGTCCTATTAAAAAACCAGGCAGAACATAAAAAAACATTAACAAATTGAAAATTTCAATTAAAATTACCCTAGTATACATATAGTAGGTGTCGCAAGCTTTGAATAAATGCGGCGAGTTCAATTACAAGTGTATACAATATTATAACTATTACGAGTAACAGAAACAGTGTGCTCTATATTGTGGCCCTACTTGAACTTTAGCCATATCATAAATATTAATATTGCCTCTACCGACACTTTGCTACTTATGCAATCCTCTTCCATCACAATATTATTCACAACCCAGTGCGTTCAATTTTATTATAGTTTTATAAAAGTTTTTCAATTATCACACTTTATTTTACTGTCGAACTGTTAAAAATATTCGAGGGGTAGGCGAATTTATTCTCTCAAATTTAAATAACGCATAAAATATTTTGATCATTTTGTATTCATGTTTGTAAGTGGTCTCGTATTATGAAAAGCAGTCGGGATATGAGGGAATTGAAAATGTTTGCAGGGGAAATAGCATTTGGCCAATAGAATAAACTATCATGAAGTATCACTAGCAGTTTTCACTGTACAGCCATAATTCTTTCACTTTTCCATAATTTGAATCTCAACTATAATTGCTATAATCAATATGTTATCAAATTATTTCATTAGTGTCAATAATGCCATATGTTATTCTATATTTCATTCATTGTAATTGGAAACTATTGACAAATAATAACAATCAACCCATGATTTAGTGATTGTACGGGAACAATCTTGGTTTTTAACAGATTTTTTTCACACTGTTGGCCGCATGTGGGATGGTTTGATTGAATTACTCTATACTTTCGAGGTGGTTATTTGTATTCGTCCTTTTTGCTGTCGACAGACATATTAATTTAATTTTACGTGAAAACGAGCAATAAGTACTTGTAGTAGAATTAATAGTGATGGTACGCGGAGTGACTCCTAATTGAAGGAATTGCCCACAACAACAAAAAAAAACAAATTAATATAAATGTCACCTTAACATCGGGTCCCTATGGCTTTTGGACACGTTTTTTTCCACCATTAAACTCTAATGGCTAAGCTCTAGTTTAATTACCAGTTTCCTTGTGTGTAATTTTACCAACGGCCAACCATTCTTTTTGTAATTTGAATGTTTTGTATGAACAACGTGTTTTCAATTTTGCTTGATTACATTTTCGTTAATCGATTAGGTAATTATATTTTTGAGAATGTTATTGATAATATTACAGTATATTTTTGGTGGGATAATATCGAATATTGGATATTTCAAAAAGTTTTCCTGCAATTAAATAGGAAATTCTCAAATTTAAAAGCAATCGGCTGTGAAGTACCGAAGCGAGGAGGTAAGGAAATTTATATGATTTATGGAGTACGCTGACTGAATTCACAAGTGAATCTTTCCCGAGAGTATTCTTACCATCATCAAACATTTCCTTTGCCTTTCTTATATCCGCAGCGTTTAAAATAATTCATTATTGGCGACACAGTCTTAACGTGTATACCTTAAAAAGGGTTTCTTTTGTTGAGTGAAGAGCGCATCTGGCCGGAGATTTGATGGTTTCGATAAGGTGTACTGTCTATACTATGGTTTCATCCCTAGTGGCCTTTAACTCGCTCTTCTTATCCAATATCTTAATTACAGATTTATGTTTAGTCTATCACCATTTATTTCCGTATACCATTAGCACACCATCTATTTCACCTCGCCCCTGTTTCTTTAATCTCTAAATTAATCTGTATACTTTACGATAGTCAATACATCAAGTGCTGTTTTATTATTGCCTAGGATAAAGTTGCGATTAGTTTTTCAACAAACATCCAGTAGTTATTAATGCTGAAATTCTTATGTACTTTACAGAACTTGTCCCTCCATATTTTTAAAGTAATACGCACAGTTATTTCCATATGGCTGATAAAAACTGAGTTTACCTGAGCTGTCTATATACTATACTGTGTAAAATTTTATAAAATAAAATTGTCTGTCGATGATCTTAACTATTACTAATTACACAGGTCCAGGTACACAATAAGTTTGAATATTTGCAGGAGTACGAGTATTTCATAAACGAAAACCAGTCGTCGTCATAGAAACTGTTTGACAATATTTGTTTGATCGTTTGAAGAAAATACATAGCAATACGGGCTGCTTTAAGTATTGGTTTATTTTTCGATATAGTGACAACTAATAGATGTTCGGACGGCATGCATAAAATTAAAGCCCCTAAGAAATGTAATTCCCGCTGTGGTTAAAGTTTGTCGGCTAAAAGCGAAACGTTGTGTTGGCTTTAATATTGAATTTGCATGTAAAGCGCGGTATAAAGACAACCAACCCCTAAGAAAGTTACCGTAACAGGTGAACAGCCACCTGCAACCCTTTCTTTAGCCCATTTACTATATCTGTACACTACTTTATACTTTACCTATATGTTATACACACCGTATAGTGAAATCACTATTTATGTGGGTATTTTGTAGTCATTGGCACGAAGTTCACATAGGCATGTCTAGCTTTTTCTACCATTGCTGCTTTATTTAGTATAAATGTATTATTTCGAAAGTTTTTTTTGCTGTTAGACTTTACAGACTGCGTAAATATGTATGTGTTTATAGACTTTCCGCTGAAACTTTGCCGATTCAATTCTTTTTTTCGACGTGGTATACAGTTTCGTGGGTCAAAATACTAAATTACTGTATATTATTTTTGTATAATAGAGTTTACTCAAGGCAAATAATAAATATGATATATGAAAACAACCAAGTTGGTTGACTTTGAAGTGTATGTATATGTACATATAATATGTAATTTGGTTTAAAAGTTTTAATTGTAAGGATTACATGCTAAGTTGATTGCTTCGAATAGAAAGCTGTGCACTCCTTTCTTCAACACTTGACATACATTTTCATTTTATTCATCACCACATTGCTTTATACGAATTAATTAATTCATACTCTATTCATAGAGCTGTAGTACACTTATTACTAAGGACGCATAATATCACCGCATTGAATTACAGCGATATTATTAGTTTGTAGTGTATACTATTATCATAGCAGATTCAAATTAGCCAATATTATCATTTGTAATAGTAGTTCAAGTGATGTCTTAAGCCCGAGTAAGTGATGATAATATATAAAATCCCATTTGGAAGCTGGAAAGCAGCGCGCGGTGGCGAGATGGAAGCTCACAGCTTTTTAATCTGGTATTAAGACTTAAGCACAACGGGACGGCCTCATGGTCTTAATTTTGCCTTTCTGTGGATCACCGCCTTACTACTTCACTTACTAACAATATTCTAGTGTATTCTACTAACCAACTTGATCAGTTCATCGAAGAAGTTTTGTTCCGGCAAATATCCAGAAAGGACATTTGCTTAAATTCATTAGGGATTTTAAATAATAACATCATCTACAGAAACAGTCACCTTACTAAGTGTGAACCGAGATTATATTAATAAGGAATTTGAAATTTTCCTGATAAAATATTTTTGATATAGGATTACCGTGACCATTATAGGAATATAAAACAGGGTGGTTTCCCAGGCCACACACAGCAATGAGTCCTTCAAAGCCAGATCTAGCATGTAAAAAATAGCAATCAACATTGTTAGTCCGGGATGCGAACTTGACACGACGTGTTAATTAATTGTCTGTCGGTGATCTTAACTATTACTAGTTACACAGGTCACCAAATTTATAATCAGTATTCAGTATACCTTACAATACAAGAAATATGAGTAAACCTGGATCAAGACGACCAATCAATACTATTCCCAGTCGTAATAACCGATCAATCATCACGGCGACTTAAGTTCCCCCGTAATGCTCTAGTGGTACTGCAGTATGATATAATAATTATAATATGTATTTTTATGTAAAATAAAAAAATAATGCTAATAGTAGATTTTTCATTTCATTATTAGGGTTAATTAAATGTGTCGCTTAAAAAAATAGTGTTATAATTTTATTATGATTTTATAACAGTGTCCTCAAATGATAACGTAATAATTGGCTGTATTATACCCGCAATTAAATTCTAAAAATAGTTTAGTTGAACTTGGTCGCCTTATTACATTGTTGGTAGACACCGTAATTATTGTGATATTGTAGTATCTTTTCGAGTTAATTTTATGAAAATTTTTCATTAATCGTGTCCACGTTAGTTGGACTACATTAATTGGTATAACCACAAGTGCAGATTGATAGTTCGGTTCATTAATAAATGTATGCGAGTTCCATATAATGCCGGTTTTAGTAATTAATAAAATGATTCGCTTTGTCCATACACACATTACCATTTATGTTCGCAAATATTCAACTAATTGATCGTGATGGGATCCATTAGTGTATTTCGAAAACTTTACGTATAGCTTTGTTTATCGGAAAACTGGTAATACTGTCATAAATTATTATTTCTTTAGTCAGCATAGTTTTATTTTTATTTTAACATTGTGTTTAAAATTATTCCCGTTTGAACTGGATTAACCTCATGCATTTTAATACCAGAATCTTGTAGGCGAATTGCCATCCACGTATTCTTTCCCTTAACGTTAACCAAACACGTGTATTGTAATGTATAATTAAGAAGAGATGAAACATTTGAGGTCCCTCGTGCTGATTATTTCATTATTTGTTGAATTTCATAAGGGAATCCCTCTTCCTAATATTGTATGGAGCCTTGCGTTTATCCCGGTTTGCCCTAATTCGAATTAATGTCTCTCGGACTCGTATTAAATATGAACGGACTCCATCAAATGCAATTTTCACGGTTCTACTCTTGCCGGATTTACAAAAAGGTAATTCTCCCTTTCATCTTTTGCGTAGCTTTCTATATTTTTCGGGGAAATTGAATACACAGAAAACGTGCTTTTGCCTACCCAGCACACAAATAAACAATTAATTAAATTTATTATTTATATGTGTATGTATTTGTAGTTTTAAGTAGTGAACTTTACGCTAAAACAATTAGACAGGTTTTCGAACTACGTTGAATTCTTGGCGTCTCCCCTGAAAATCTTATCTACCTGCTTGAAAGCACCTCAAAGTTTCGCTCTTCGAAATTCAAATCTTTCCAAAAGACTTCCCCAAATCCGCTGTCCTTGTCATTTCCGTAAAAGTTTCCCCCCAGACTACAAATTGGTTATTTGTAATAACGATAATTCTTTAGAATTGTTTATATAACTTTATTACAACCTATTAATTAGAGGGTTCATTAACGCGTCGCTCTCATTTCGGTTTTTGGTCATAATTTTATCATATTTTTAAAGACATTTTTTTTTTATTTATAACCAAGATGATTAAAATAACTATTAGTTGTGAATGCAACACCCAATCAGGCTTGGTAACCCGTATCTTGTTTCACATTATTTATTATCTAACATTGGATAATATCCTTGAGATTTCTTAATAATACAGATACTTTTTCAAGTATGTATAATATAATTCAGTAAATGAAGATATTACATACGTTAAGATAGACATCCAAGTCCAGTGATTACTAAACACTCGATTAAGCAATAAATATAAATGCCGACCAAATATCGATAAGTATACTTTCGGTTTATCGAATCAAGCTAGTCTTAGCGACAAAGACCAAACTTCTTAGCCAACTGTTTACACTTTTCTTGTAGTGAACTTTCTTACTCGGATTCTATCTATATCGGATAACTTTGCTCATCAATTCTACTAACGTGTGTATAATGCTAATATTAGCTATTTCGTATTGTTTAATAGATTCCCCTTACTAATTGGCAATTGCAGTAGAACTTGCATTTTTCAATAAATTATCGAGTTCTATCAAGCACAAGAAGACTAAGTACCCTGTTGAAAAATGTACAAAAAACCTTTAATTGCCTGAATAACTTCCAATAGTCAGGAGGGAAGTTATTATAAACCGTGTGGTTTCTGCTAAAATCCTTTTCACGTTTCCCGCATACTTTATGGAACACCTTTCACATAAATTTGTTTGCTTTATAACCACCATATTATGTTTTCTGACAGATTATCTGCCACTAAATGGACCCGTTCCCTCTTTTTTATTTTAGGCTAGTGGCTAGGCACATTAATAATACTATCCAATATTTAGGCTTAAATGTGCCTATTTCCACTTCTATCCTCATCCATCACAATGCAGTTTCTCTGTAATGAACGGTAATTATACTATAATACAATTGACTTTGTTTGTGAATACTTGTACGTGCAGTTAATATGATTAGCCATACCTTTGTATAATGCATTATTTGATAATATACTAGTACTTGTTTTGAGTTGCACGTTATCCCATCTTTACATAATGGATTACCATCACGTCCCGTTCCTTCTGTATTGTAATGTAATAATACCGACAGGAAAGATTAGTTCAGTTTCGTTTACTGTGTATTTATATGTATTGTATGTAAATTGATATTATGCTCATTTTAATGATAATCGAAATCCTTAGCGGAGGCGAAATGAAGGTGAAGCTCGTTATCCGTCTGGAAAAATAAAAATATTCAATATTTGTGGGTTTGATGATTTCATTCATAAGAATTCAATTATATATTAAAAATAAAACACAAACATCTTCAATATTTATAAAAATAATACATATCAAGTTACAATACACCACGGTTGAATAATTAAGCACGAATTCAATACTAATGATATTGAGGTGGTATTATATTACGCCTTTTTCAATTTTTAGTAACTCGATAGTTGTGATTTGGAATTAAAATTGTATACAATAAAATAGGAAATGAATAAGGAAAGCGAAGTTTCTTGTTGTATTAATGAAAACGGGTATTACTAACTACCCTCGTGTGCCCCCTTGGTCTACGAGTTCAATCCAATTCAATACAACCATTTATTTGTCTTCCTTTGTCCCTACTTTTGATCCGATATATTATGTATGTGTGTAGTTAATGCGGTATTGTGGGAGTGGTTTAATGTTGTTTAGTGACACAATTTATGGGCTTCTTAAGAATCAATGCAATAGACAATCACACTAATATAAAATACATAATACCGACAAGTAAATAGAATACGTACTTCTTCGATTCTGGACTGCACGATCTTCGAGTAACGCGAGTACTTTAGATTCTACATTTGCCCCGACAAAATCGAGTTCGATTCTCATTCTACAACTGGATTACTGTCTTTCGTTTTATACTTTGCTGTATTACCAGCCAAATAGTCTCCAGCTTTCTTTAAACTTAATCACTACCACTATACATTTTAAGAATTAAATGCAATTGTGTACTGGATAAATGGTAAAATGGAATCCGTTTCAACAATTTGTTTTCTTATTCCGATTTCCCTACAATTGTTCTGTGTTATCGATACTTTTTCATGCGTCTTCACGTCCCGCGCGTTAAATTTGATTGGAAATCACCTATCATGATAAATCTCCTTTTCCTGCTCTGCCTATCTTCTATTTTATTTTGTACAATATCCACTTTTTTAACAATATTTTAAACGCTTAATATTATAATTTTAAGCCCCCTGATTACACGCGGAATATACAAAAGATCGCAGCAAAGCAGTTAAAGATATTATCTAATAAACCGTGGAGGATGCTCGAGCCTAATTATGTGTCTTTTCATATCTGATTCGGGTCCAGGTTGTAGCGGTTCTCAAAGGGTTTGTCATTAGTTCTGCGACAACTTTATTTATATACCCAGACAAACAGCTCTTCTTCTTCGTTGACCTATTCATCACCTGAATATTAAATTACTGCCAACGTTTCTACTTTTCCATTTTGACATTTTCATCTCGCTCAGGAAAAAATAAATGAGAAGTTTCGTGCGAAGTTGAAGTGAGAAATATGCAAATGTCTTGTTGTCTTTTGTTGTTATTACTTCACTTCCTTGTTTCTAAATTATTAAAAAACTTTTTGATCATTTGAATATTCGTCATGTTCAAATTTTGTTGGATTGTCGTCGGCCATTATAATGTCAAAATAGATTATATTATCATCTTTGATATAGAAAAATAAAAATATATACCTAAAAAAATTATTTCAATTTCAGGTGTTACTTGGATGTATGTCAAGATATCATGACACATATAATATTCACAATGATGACAGCTATTCCTCGAATTTCTTATTTTAATAATCAGATTACCTATGGCATATGTATTGTTGATTAATAAAATATCGAAGATAATAATAATATAATATAATCCGATGTGATAGACATTTTCCGTGTGTAATATTGCGGGCTCGGGGATAATGCTATTGTGATATCTGCTAAATAATGCGGTAAGACACACTAATGACACTGAGGCTTTGGTCACTGTTGCTGTCACTTTGAAGCCTGTCACGATTCGTGTGTCTCCGAAATCCATTATTATCTTTTTCCAAAGAGGTAATTTTTCGCGACGATGATTTCACGGTTGTTTGACATCATAAATGCTCTCGCTCTCAAGAGCCAAATATCATTTTTCTGTCTCACTTACTTTAGATGTTCTCTCTAGAACCAAAAAAGCTTAGATGATCTCACTTTTTCATCACAATACGACAGTAATAACAAAATAAGCTGTTGAATTTGCTCCGCATTTTATTTGAAGTCTTTATTTAACTTTATTGGTTATTAATTTTTATAAAGTTTCAAAAATTCATCGTCCATCTTGGGTGTACCCTATTTGGGTGGCTTAGTCAGGGTTTTAACCTTACCCTGCCTAATGTTAAACTCGGGTAACTGGACTACATAAATACTTTTATAGGATGAGTAAAATCTCAGAGCTGAGGCTTGATGTCCTAGCTACTTAATTTATACATTTATGAACTAATATTATTTCTTAAATTAAAATGCTAGTACTGGGTGTGTGGTATTTATTTTTTTCAGAATTATTTCAGTTTAATTGATGTCAATTCAATGTATTATATATTTAAATCGATTTCAAAGTGACTTTCAGTAATTGGCATTTCCTTAATGCCCATTTTCACATCGAAAGAGAGAAAGTCTTGAATAGTCTTATTCGCCCCTGGCTCCAGTAGCCGCCCTTACTTTGCTAATTTACATTGTCTTCTTGAAAGCTGCAGCAACTTCCAGGTCATTAATATTCCGAGTACGCATTTCAATCGATAATATTTCACTTGTCGACTTCCGCAGTGGACATTTCTGTTTATCGCCATTCATTCGTGGTGTTATTCATTTTACAGCATCTGTACCTTCATTAATCCGCAATATTCATGTATAATACACCAAACCCCCTCCTCCCGTACGACAACAAATTAATTCGTAAAATATCATATTTCACGTTTAAAACTCTGTATAATATAATGTTATTAAAAATGCAAGTTCTACTTTATTTTTTTGTAAAACTTGCATTTATTTATTTTTAATAGAATTATGGAGCTCCACCAAGAAAAAAATATTTTCTCTATTCACATTTTAGCATTATAAAGCGAAATAATTCTTAAAAAATGAACCCGTCTCTCCTGGTATTCCTGGTGGGTTCGAATCCAGTCTGAGTTGATTGGTATATCGAGGTTAATTCATTTTTTCGAAATAATTTCGCTTTCATATAATGTTAAAATGTGTAAGTTCTCTGATTACAAAAAGATAGAATAAAATATTTATAATGCTAGTAATAGCTAATAAAAGTACATCTATCTATAAAATTGTATGACTGGTATAATAGTAGTTATTTTATTTTACAGGTCCTTCCTTTGAACTCGAAGACATCGAACAACCGTATGTAGGTACTGAAGATATTCTATTATTGGCAAGGTCGTTTATGTTTTTAATTATATAAGATATAATATAGCTATCTCTGTATAGTATAGGCGAGGTGATGATCGGGGGTGGTGTTTGAAACAACAGCCTCGCAAATTGGAGTCGGTGGTTCAAAGGGCAGTTATACTTGTGGTGCTGATCACACCCACCCTCTTTATGCACCCTTCACCTTTCATCCCTTCACACAATATGTACTTTACTACCTTTATTGTTTTGCACCGTAATAACCTCGTTGTGCTCTTCCACCATTCTTATGCAATTACTATTTAAATATTGTATACGTTCGCAATTGTTATCAATTAAATTGTTATTACATGCTTCTTTAGGGCCACTATTTACAATATATTAAATAAATACAAAGATATGCACTGATGATTAGGAGAGCGTGCTCTATCTTGTATTGTATGGAGTATTACAGCCCAGCAAGGGTACTAGTATTAACGAACGCCATGCTTCACTTAATTGAAGAGACTGCCTCAAAAAGTCACGGTCTAATCCGACCAGAAAATTCTAAGCTGATGCAATTTTACAGTATCATATTGCATACTTTGACATTTTAAAAATTAATTAATAGCCATTGCAATACCCAACTCACGTGATACTCCACGCGTTATTTATCTTATATCATCCAAATACATATTTAATGATGTTGTACGATATAAAGCGTCAAAGAAGTTTAGGTAGTGTTTGTACGGTGCAAAGGTTGGTCGTTTTTAAAAATGCACAGTGTCACTAATGAAGGGAGAAACGGAATAGAAGGAGAGGCTTCTACAGTTTAAACTTTTAGCCAACAGTCTAAAGCTCGTCCGGTACTTAACTCGCCAGCAACAACCTACCTAATGTAATTAGACTAAATTGCTGTGCGATGATTTTACTCTCGACCCGAAGTTAAAAATAAAACCAACCAAATGTTGCCCGCCGACCCTCATTTGTTAGTCACTTTCATAAATTATTACTATGTACGCGGTACATATTGTAGGAAATGTGACTATGCGACTTTCTAAACTACTCAGTTTCTATAAAAAGGTTTTATTCGTACCCGATAATATAATGACGTTGTACAAGTTTTGATTAGTTGCTTGAGAAGAGTATTGATTAAAAATGTTTTGACTTCTCATTGAAATCTAGTTTCACTCGATATACATATACATACATTAAGAATAACTTTTATATTTTAATTATTGAATGTCCTCATTTTTAGGAGGTTCGCTTGTTACAACTTATTGATGTGTAAAGTAGCGGAAATCATATTGAAAAAGAGGGTGACGTAAAAGCGAGGTTTTGGCACAGTAGGTGGTGACATCAATCATGAGGCTTCGTACGCAATTGTCATCGAAGAGAAAAGGGCAATGGCGAAAGCATCGCCTTTAATGGTCATTCATCTTGGGAGGTCGGATTTAATTTGTGACTTTGCGCTTTGTGTTCGAGATCGTTAATTGCGTCTACAGGTGTTCAGCCGTGAACGTCTTGCGTCACGTAATTCTTCGTCGTCTTTTCGGCTGTTTGCAGGAAGGGTTTGTTTGCAATAGTGTAATAATGTTATAGAAAGCAAAGTGTTATGTGACATTATGATGAAGCATAATATAAAGCCGTCAGCTGCGGTGACATCCTCGCATATGCATAAAACATCACAAAGCCACGCATCATCTGCTGCGTGTCGCTATTTTATAAAACATCAAATATTCTATCACCTACACAAATACCGCCGTGATTATATTTCTCTCGACCCGCCTATTTTATTACAGCCCTGTGACTGATCAATATATTTTTTTCTAAAATAAACCACCCGAACGTTGATGTTAAGAGTCATTGGTTGTGGAATTATCATCTTGGGAGCATTTCACCCCTCACATACGAGTATTATCTTCTACTATATTTTCTCATCAGCCTTTTTCTTTATACAGCTCGTTTTCTATAGAAAGATGTATTATTTATTTTCGAATCGTGATTTTCAAGATGCTTAACGGAAGACTTTAATTCCGGTCGAAATTAAATGCTGCCTCGCTTGCGCCAAAGTTGCAGACGATTAAGTTTTTGATGTTTTAACTGCACTTCTAGTCTATGTTTTAGTGCACTCGGTAAAAGATATATCGCGAACGTTTCGGCTCTAAAGAATTAAAAATTTTCGTCTGAAAAAACTCCGGCCGCGAAGTTACGTTGCTGAAGTTTTTCGAGAGAGTGCGCCGCATAAATTTTATTTTGGCACAAAAAGGCCGTTTGGGCCTCCAGTCCGTTACTACTCTGGCCTTCTTTATGTTTTACCTCACATTTACTATAGCTGAAATATTATTTCTCTTAGCATTCACTTCTCGAACATTGTGTGCATCAAAAATCACTCCTTCTCATACTCTGAAGATGACCAGGCAGTTAAATATTGTCTAAAAAAGAAATCGTCATGAAATCGATCTGGGTCGTTAATGCATCTTTCGGGGCCATCACTGTCACTCTCATATTATTATAAACAGAAAACAAATAAACATCCATCGGGTTGTAATGTTTATGTATTCAAATAGGACATAATTGACATGTATATAGGTTTATATGCGTTAAGTAATGTGAGTGTAATACCTAGTGGGTCGGTAATGCTATAATGATTGTGGTTAAAGTAGAAGAAGCGTAACATCAAGGGTAGGTATGAGTGGAACTAATTACACCCCAATCACCCCATTTTCCACCACCTTCCATCACACCACCAGAATTCGACTTCCTCTTCCGTTACAAACTCAGAATCGTTAAAAATTAAGTGCTACTCATGAAGAATTTGCTAAATCTTTCAACACACTTCAGTAAAACGAATGAATACCTATTAATTCATTTTATACAAAAAAAATTAAAAAACTATTTGAAATGAATAAATTTAATACTCTAATGCCATTATACTGCATGGCCGGTTTCACTTTCATTGTTTGGAATGAAATATATAATATATATTGAATTTTATATCCATTTCCCATCGAATGGATTATTACCGGTGCATTATTTATTAAAAATAACAAAACCAATCAATATTAATCGTATTTCGTTTGTGTTTGTATATAAATATTTGTAGTGTACACATTTTGTCTTTTTATTCGATGAAAAGTTGCATTCTGTATTTACATAATGCATTTTGAAAATTTAATAACCTGTTTCGTTCGAGTATTTTGCCGATGTTTTTTACTATTTGAATTTTAAAAAATATTTAATATTTTAATGTGGAATGATAAAGTGAGAATTATAGCAAGACCTCGATTATCTGGATATCCTGCTAATCTAAATACCTCTATTATCCGAACGAATACTATTCGTCAAAGCACTGTAAATATTAGATAAATTCAAATGTGCGATAGATATGTATGAATAATTTTTTATTTTTTTGTTATATTTCAAAAATATTGCTTTAAAATATCCAATATAATATAATCAACACAAAACAGGTTATATATTTTGGTTGTTTGGACTATATTTAATGTTAAATTTCTTATAACTAATTGCATAATTCCTAACGTATTTAACATACATAATATAAACGCGACAGCCATTACTGCGTACTTCACAGAGACAGGTGAATCCAAGATGGCGGCCCAAACATACCACCAAAAATATTTTCAATTAGTTGAAGTCCACTGTGAATAGTTACACGAACATATTGTTTGTAATTTGTAATATATATTATTATAAATCAAAAATAATTGTGTGATATTAAATCTGTGATTGTATGTTATAATAGGTAAGTGGCTATAATGCGATGTTAATCCCGAGAGAGTGCTGATTCCAACTCCAGTGACAGTTTCTTTACTGGCAATGGACTTCTTTTCCCACTTAAACACCCTCTTTATTCTAAATCGATTACCACTTTGTAACTTCGTCCGTTCTTTCTGTCTTCGCCAATGTCTCTTACAAGATGTCCACCTGTATCATCATCATATAGCGTGTTTTGTGTGTTGTACGACATCTAAAAGGGGACTTCTGTCAGCATTGTTGTTGTGAGATATTAAAGGAATCGCTCACTACAATTTTAAGTAGCGTAGTCCGCCATCTTGGCCAACCTGCCCCGCCATCTTATGATGACTTTCATTTTATTGCTCCCGTTACTTCCCTCAACGTCACATCTCATATTTTACGATATTACCTTCACACGCACAAACCATTACCAGTATTATTATCGCTATTATTTTTATAGTCATATTATTATTATTTGCCCTCTCAAAATATATTTTGCCAAATCAATATACTCCTATAAGTTTATTTATTACTATTTAGACAAGAAATACACATTAAGCGTTCAGTTCCCTAACCACGATCTCAACATTGACCTGTTTCTAGTATAAACATGTCATATATCCATATGCGTTATTAATTATTATTTCATACATTATTAATAAATTAATAATAAAATTCGCCAAGTTTAATATGCGCCTTCTTTTTTATCAATGAATTCTTGATTGACTCACATGCACTATTGTCGTAAAGTACGTGATTCGCATTTTGTTAATGAAAAATAATACTATTTCAACCGTCTCGTTAGCTTAGTGGTCAGAGCAACCGGGTTCAAACGACACCACCGATATTAGAAGGCCGGATAAGTGTATGATAAATATCAAGATGACGGATCAAAAAGAAGTCTCACTCAGACTCATCTGCTTGTTCGGCGATATTGATATTTATACATCCAGTTGTCTGGCATTCCTATCGGCAGTAGATTTTTTTTATTATTTCGAGTTTGATCCAATACACAAATATAGAGCACGTAAACAGTGACTGTATTTTTAAAAGTGTATATTTGATATAGGTAATCCGCTAGTTCATTTCCCGGATGTCTTCTACATATTTGAATATGCCTGGTTCATTAATGAAGTATCATACCCTAGTATATATTATTATAGAAGGTGTAACTGAGTTGGCAGCGAGTGAGTTCAGTAGTCTTGAAATACGCATCTGTATTTGGTTTCGAATAACTGGGTAAACATTATTCTCAGAACGTCGCGCATTCAAATTTCTCAAATTTACATGTCATTTTATGCGGCATGGCTTACATTTGTTACATTCACCACTGAACTATAATATTTTGGTACTTGCACAACTTTTGGCTTTGGCTCTTTGCCTTCTTACCATTCAATACGCGTCACTAAAATTTTAGTCACATTTATGCACTATGCACATGCAATCGCTTTAACATAAATAAACTCTTAAAATCAACATTTAAATATATGACAAATATCCTAATAAAACAATCTTTTTTATTACATTTAATTACATAGTTACGAAACTTTAATAGCGATAAAATATAAAACTCGTTATAAAAAATACCTGCACATAAGATAACGTTTACAATCAGTTTTTACATCAATGTCTGTTTTACTAGCAGGGGAAAATAATAGCTAGAGACATTTTATGTTATCGTAGGTTCGGAATCCCGCACAAATTGTGATTTTCCTGGCTTATTGTATATTATAAAATTAAATACTCACATCGTTCGTATAATAAATTTCATTCAATTTCACTATTTAATTCGAAAATGTCTTAAATACTTACGCTCGTTGTGTCGTAAATTATAAATCGTACACCCCACTTTATACTTTAAGAATTATCTTCCCAAATTTCACATCAACAGACTAAATTATTTTTCGAAAATAATTTAACCCAATGAAAACACATGTGTTTGAAATTTTCCAATTTCCAGGGCTTAAAAACGAACCGCAGGTAAATATGTTTTCATACACATTGTCGAAAATAGGGTTTAAACGTGAAAAAAAGTGAAAACAAACTGGACGAAAGGTCGTCATATAAAGCAAGCAAGCTCCGTATAAAGCTATGCAAAATATGTGGGAAACTTGGGCGTGGAAATCGGGTCAATGGGAAAAATCCTATTAAGCCTTCTGAAGTGGAGTAGAACTGGCCTTTTGTGTAGCCACCCGGGAAATGATACCTTCCTCACTAACCAAACACAATATATACATACATATATATGCATGTACACCAATCATCACACCACTAACAATATGTTTATTTTTAAGCATAATTATATATTTTTATCTAACAAATAAAATTATGTCTCATTACGGCCGAAAAGTATCAACTTTGTTCAAAAACTAAACTAAACAATAATTGAAAAACTATAGTATACGTCTCATTTTAGATATGTGTATTTAACTTTGTCCCATTTCAACAGAACTACACACTTATTTATTCTGTTCTTATTTACACAAAAGAAAATAATAGTATTCCCTCCAGAGAGTCTTCTATTTATAATTTTGAAAGAAAAAAAATGGATATAGCGAAAAGGCTGTAGGGGAGAAAAAGGATCTTCCCGCTCGATTACCCTCGCAACCTTTTCAAGGACCAATTTACAGTCGGTAATGTGCTTTTATCAATAAATACTACAAAAGTCGGTTTACAACATAATAAACAATCGCTTCGTTAACGGCGATCCTAACTAATGAAGTCGAATATAAGATGAGGTTTGGTCGCATGTCGCAATTGTGAAAAGTAACCGCTAGTTTCGTGTGATAGCTACTCTGAAAACTGTGGCATGAATATGTGTTTAGGTATTATAACCAGCACTGAAAACTGCTGTTTGTCATGTGAACTAACCATACAGCTAATTCGCTTCCAACAGCCAGCTTTCTTTCAAAGTTCAACCTTGTTTACGACCATTTGACACATGATTTAAGTTACGCTCATTATATTTAGCCTAATATTCGTGCTGTATTGAATTGAATCATCGTGGGTGTATCATTAACACAATAATATAGTGTGTATTGTGCTGGGAGTTAAACTGATTATCAAATACCGCAATGACAATATGCTTGAAAAACACGTATTCCACAGTAATACCACTATTGAGCTTCATTTACCACAATTGTTACCCTTGTATTTGACATGCTGCTCCACGTCTAACTAATAATATTTATAGTAAGATTGCATTTATACCCGCTGTAGAGTTTTTATTCGGCGTGGAAATGACGCCGGAGTTTTCCAATTTAAGTTTGTCGTCGATATTGAATTTGGCAATTAGCATTTCTCATTACTTAAATATGTCACCAGCAAATACTTTCCAATGAACGTTTATTAGTTCGGCTAGTTGCGCTGCATTTATGGCTGCCGATCATATTTTACTACAACTGCATTATTTGATTTTGTTCATTACATACTATGAGCACATAATACTTGTTCTGTGTTAAATGTGCATTTACTGCATCATCGATACTAAAATAAATAATATACTGTTTTGAATTGCAATTAATTATAATTAAGTTGAGCTTTGGCACTTTGCAAAGGTATTAAATATAAAGAAACGACCGTGAATAAACACTTTTATGACGATTTGCTCTTTAACCAACGTGATATTTTCGGAATATTTTAAAAACGGAAGAGGGCAAAAACGATGACGGGTTTCACGGGAAAGTGGAAGTAACTTTAGTCGGCGAAGAAGACTCCTCTTACTTTGAGAATGTTATAGCTTACGATGTGATCAAAAGACACGGTCCTCTCAATAACTAAGAAAATTACTTTCTCGCTTAGCAAAAAAATACCGATCCTCTTATTCAATAATTGAACATTATTTATTTATACCATATATATGTCTTCGTAAACTAACGATTAAAATCGTGTCTCATTGCCAATTGCCAGTGCCATAAATGAAATTTGTTTTATCGTTCTATAATATCAATAGAACATCGAAAATCGCGTACTGAAATGATCTACTTAAAATCAGCCTAGTCGTTTATTTTTAATATCCACAGTTATAGAGGAGCCGATAAGCAATGGAATGATTCTAGAATAATATTAGTATAGGTTTGATAGTCACAAGCGTCTATGAAATTATGCGCTCTTTCCAATTTTCATCCGTAAATTTTGTCTCCTTCATTCTCTCATTTCCTTCCGAGACGTTGAATCTCGATAAACTCGGATATTTTTTTCCATAATGATCGTGGCGTCCGTTAAATAAGGAACTCACTTTATCCATTATATTCATAGCTGGGCATTAAAATCGTTTTTATTTTATAACCAATCCCTCAATTTATGACACGATTCCCGTTTTACCATGCGTGTGTTATATAAAATTAGAAGAAGGTATCCAATTTTAACGAATACTAATACAATATAATATTACAATCAAAATATCGTGGAAAATAAAGATTGATTGAGGTGAAGGGTGGATATCGACAAAAAGGTCAAAACTTTGCGTGAGCAAATTGATTTGTTCATTTTATAGGAAAACCTTCGACAACTCATTTCTATTCTCAATAATTCTACTCCTAACTTTACTTGTTAACACATTGTTTTGTCATTTGAAGTTTATTTATAAATGAACTTCATCAAATAGTCACAATTTATTGAAAATATATAAATGTCTCATTATAAATATATTTGAACGACAACATTTTGTAATTAAAGGTGTCTTGATCTTTGAATCTCGTATTTACATGATAAACCCTCTGGGCATTTGATGACTTGACCTTTGTAATGTTCCCATTTTTAATATAAATTCCATATATTTCGCCCAGTATTTTCCTTTGTGTTTTTTAGTACTAGTGTTTGTATCACTTTCATTGTACATGCGAATCATAAAATAGACAATGGTAGAAGCATTACAATCATAAACCTGTCAGAGAAGAGGATGTGAGAACGAGTATTTCCGAAGATTTATAATTAGTGTTAGAGTGGTACAAACATTTAATTACTGAGTTTTGTCGGCAAGTTCTAAATAATTACGAGGAAAATCCCCTAAGAAGCCTTCACGATGGCGTCAATATGCGTCGCTAAACATGTGGATAAACGATGTAAATATATATTACAAATATATAATTTCAGTTCTTGCTATAACCATAGATTATATTTTGTGATTGGAGTTATCGTTTCATATAAATGTCAATGTATTAGAAGTAAAGGTTCACGATCGCTGGTGGTAAATCACGCTGTTCGTATATTTCCACAGTGAACAGGTGAAATTTCATTTTCTTCAGTTACGCACTTTCAGCTCCAGTACCTGTGTCGAACTATAATAGTAATATGTAGGTATAGTGGGAATAAACTATAATACTTACAGACCTACTCCGGTGGCCAATTAATATTATTCTGGATTTATTACAGAGAAAAGGGTGAAATAATTAAAATTTCACACGCCGCGGCTTATTCCCCCATTATCGTCTAGCGGGTCATATTAATTTAAGTCATACCTATAATAAATTTAGTGTGTTCTAGAATCCAATTAGTTGTAGTACGCCAAATTGAGGTCGCAGTTTTGTGATTTATTTAGTTTTCAGCAGCATAACAAGACAAAGACACTTGATGTATGAATGGTAGTCCAGGTTGCAGTGTGCAAGTCGTAGTGCATGTAATATGTACTGAATAATGTATGAGTTTTTACCAGTGTGGTCAGCAGCACTACCAGGAATACTACCAGGAATACTACCAGGACTACTACCAGGACTACTACCAGGACCACCACCGCAATGCAGGACAACCCCTTGCCTTTCATCGCTCACCAACCTCACACTCCATTTATCAATAATCATATCGACATCAACATTTCAGAACAATGTTGCTAAAAGTTTGATAGCTCGT
The DNA here is from genome assembly GCA_022606485.1 of Agraylea sexmaculata. NCBI lineage: Eukaryota > Metazoa > Arthropoda > Insecta > Trichoptera > Hydroptilidae > Agraylea > Agraylea sexmaculata. Next base: position 20,760 of record JAGTTH010002806.1, on the reverse strand, counting down.
TTTGTAGGCATAAATCACAAAGTGGAAATAATTGCCTCATGATTATAGAATACGAGTTTTGCGCAAAGGGGTGAGGGTGAAGGTGCGGGTGGCCAAATTGAAGGTGGCCGAGGGTGGTGAATTCATTGTTGTGGTGCTCCCTAATTACGCATAATAAAAATCAACCTAATAACCGCCCCTTTTATTTTCATCAGCTACAATATACCACCGGCAATAAGCATTTTATATCACATTACACTTTTAACCGCGTGGGACAATTATTGCTCGGCTTTAATTATGTGTAAACTCTTGTTATTGTTTGTTTTACAAAAACACAAGCTATAGTTATATACAATAACAATTTCTCAGCTGAAAATTTCAGTTCTGATATTCTTTGGTTATATAATGGGATGAAAGATGGTCTCTGTATTGTTATATTGCTTGAAGTCCTCAACATGCCACAATGTAAACTCTCTTGGTTGCAATGTTTCATCCCCCATATTAAATAGAGCAGATAAATAACAATTAATTTTTCACAATATACATATAATCGATCCCAATAAAAATTATTTCAACACACTCCCAGCTCTTCTTTAAATTGTGTTACAAATAAAATTAAAATTACATGTCGGGCGTGACTAAATATTAAAGAAATGTGGCGTATAATTTAAAGTTCAGTTTTCATACAAACATACTGCCCACATATAATGACTGAAAATAACGTCAACCCAATAACCTGTAGGATATGCAAATGCTACATTTTGTATTTATGTTGAGTAATTCTATACTCTAGCAAAATTACATTCTAATGATTTTTTAATAATAGACCGATGTATTTTTTAAATATTGATTTACATAAAAAAAATGTCTACAAATATGTATAACAAGCATCTTAACCTTACAAATAATCCAATACGATCGCTAAAAAATAAATAAGCACAATAAATAGTTTAATTATTAACCAATTACCAATACCCCAAACATCGTGTAAACACTTTAAATTCTATAGAAAAATAATCCAACGAAACAATTTGGTTGTTGGTGCTTTTTTTATTTAAGATGGCTTGTACTCAGTGTAGTACATAATGTAAACCCTTTCGAAACGTGTATGAAGAAATGATAATAGTCTGGCTGATATGAGCCAACATATTCCTAATCGAAATACCATAAAGGCCAGGTACACATTCTCCAACTCTATAGAAACGTATACGTATTCACTATTATGTAAGAAATGTTTACACATTCTTTTATACGGTCGCCATTTTATAAGCGTAGGTAAAATTTAAAAAAGTCTTAAAGTTAATTGTCTAAAAAGCGTTTCTAATTAATTTTGTAATGAGTATTTTGCGGTATTTGGTAATGGTCTAATGCTCCAATCTAAATGTATATTAGAGTGAGAGGTTTCAGCTCGGTGAAATTTAGATGTCGAGCAAAATATTTGAATCGTTTGTGTTTAAATAGAAACGTTTCAAATCAATCTCGTCTTTGAAGTGGCTTTAGTATCCGTGATGTTTCGCCACGTTAGTCGTTCTGCTCTCCGCTACGACAGCGCTACGATATCGTAGTAGATAGTGTTATGCTACGAGCCTGTGTTCCTACGCTATTATTGTTATTTGTCTTATCAGTAACAGTAACACACATACAGTCATTATTTTATATTTTACACAGCTATTCACAAACTAATTATAACCATTCGAGAATTCGTATTACGACCGGCTGCAGTGTATGGAAGGTTATTCGTGTCATAGGGATTCCTTTCTTTTTATCACGTACATTTATGTGCACGTGAAGTTTTGTGAGTGTGGTTTTAGTGCTTTTCCATCAGCAGAGCAGGATGTGTATTTTGTGAACGATTGGAAATATTGGGAAGTTTTAATATCGGACGTGCTTTTGCTATATATATGAATGCATTATGCTACATACACATAATAAATTCTTCCTGTCTAAATATAAACCGCTTCGTTTGTTACTAAAACGAGCATTATAAATCAACTACTACTATTCATTTAACTATTCATAAACTTGTCACTGAATATGTCTATGGTTTTATATTTATTCTAAATATATGTATAAATAAGCCCACATGAAATAATACACAAAAGTAGTTTTCGTAACGATTTTTTGTATCTATTTCAAAGGGATTGATTGCAATAAATCAATAATACGATTTGAATTATTCAATGATAGATCTTATTGGCTTCTGGATTGAATCCCATATTAAAGATTTATTTTTTAAAGTAATTTCCACAAAATTTTATTCTTATGAGTTAAGTATGTAGAGACTAGTCTTAGTCTGTCTTAGTAATAATATATTGTAAAAATTATTAAAAAAAGTATCTTAAATATTAGCCGCCTTGTGGCCCAGTGGTTAGTGTAACGGATTCGTGAGTGAAGACTCCCGGGTTCGATTCACGGCACCGGAGTCACTTGGTAGATCTAGCTTAGCAAACTAGATCTTAAGTACTCATTGCTGTGTGGTGGCCTGGGAAACCATCTCTACTATATTCTCCCAAAAGGCCAAGGTGGCCTGGCCAACCCCTTATAAAGGGTCTCCCGTCAATAGGGAAGGCGTCACGATATTTATTTATTTATTATTAAATATTATTAATATATACAGGGTGAACTTGAAATAGCTGATATTTTTGGGGATGGTAGGGTATCGCAAATATAAGCGAATTATTTTTTCAATTAAAAAAAAAAATATTATTTACGTATAATAGACACAATACAGACACATCTGATTCCAATATTGTGGCCGAAACTCGATTCCAAAATCACTTTTAATATTATTGATTATTTTTTAATTAAAAACTTTTTTTTTCAATTATTCTTGCGATACCCTACCACCCCCCTAAAATATTCTCAGTTATAACTCCACCCTGTATAAACATTCATTTTGGTGTCATCTCATTAATGACGTGACAATGATCGGTTATAATTATAATTGATAAAGTTTTCCCCGCAAATGAGTTATTAAGTATGTACCCCAGTGACCCTCTGAATGGCGACCCGGTAATGTAGTAGAAATTACTAAGTATTTAATATTAACGATAATAATGCTTCTGCATTGGTAAATGTATGGTAAGTATAAGAGTGTTATGGGATTACTTGCGGTCGAGTTCATTGTGAAGTAAGTAGCTATAACTGCTTCAATAATGGATGTCAAAGGTCAATGTGGAGGAATGGTGCATATGCTTCAATTGTAGTAAGGAAGCACATTCACATTACACATTATACGTACATATGATACGATGTTTAATACATATTATAAGAGAGTGTTTAGTATAATAGTGTAGCAGAACACTTTAGTAAAATGGACTCTTTGACGCACGCTCATATCCCTGTCAAAAGGACGATTACATCGCCGTTTACAACCTTGTTAAATTCACACCGACTAAAACCCCTTTCACCACTATTGGATACTTTAAATACAACTAAATACTGAATACTGATTGTTCTGGACATATTATAATTATCAATGTAATAACAGTATGCACTATAATGGAATTGTTTATGCCTATTATTTGTGATATTTGATCAGAGAGCACGAGATTTTGCACAATGGAAGTACAAATTGTGTTGGTGCATTTCTGAGGCGAGGCATTCTTTGTCGCCTTCGTTGTTTCCATTTTCTTCACTATCTTTTCAAAGTGTTTTTCGGATTTCGTATTTGAAAAAGTTCTCTCGCCTCGACCTTTTGTAGGCACATTTCTTCAATTCTCTACAGTAGGTTGTGTACTTTAATCTATTTTAAATATATATATACTACTTCTTAGCAACTATAATTTGTGTAGCTTTTGGTATTATATAAATGAATGCAAGTAAAAAAAAAACAAACATTTTCCCATAACCAAAAAACTTGATTATCTAGAATTATTGACATATGCATTTTACTTTACTTATATTGTTTATAAAAAGAGTTAATGCTTAAAAGGTTGTTTCATATAAAAAAGTGGCGCTATGTGACAGATTTTAAAGAAATTTTATTCTCGGAAATTTGGTTTTAACTCTAATCTAAAATTAAAAAAAATTAATTTGGTAACTACGGAAGTTTGAAACTCATATTATTAACTAACCTAATATGCAATTGTATTATTGCAATTTTTATTGATACTTTTGAAACATTCATCCAGATTATAGATCAACATGCAATATTTGTCCTTTTATCCCTCTTTTAGTATTATGCATACTTGCATTTTATCATCGGGGAATAAGAGTTGAATTCATTGAAATAATTTATTAATTACGTTTTCGTCATTTAAGACACTACTATAATAAATAAAAAAGAGTGCAAAAGACGAGTTGTGAAAATGGCATTTACTAAACATTACATAAATAATATTTTATTATTTCCATATGTAGACGAAATACACAAAATTGAACCCAAAATTCCAAATAAGGGTTGGTATTATTAGCAAAGTATTTTTATTTATTTATGTGTGTGTTGTAAGGCATTGTAGTAAAAGGCCATTGACAAAGTGCTATAAAAGATATTTTCAACAGATTTTCTTTTTTACAGGAACAGGTCTTCGTGCTTGGATTTTCCCTGTCCTGCAGCTTTACGACCAAACCGTAAATATATTTCTCTTTTATTTTTCTTTTTTCTACTTTTATTCCCAGTCAGTGTTGGCCACAGTCACAGCCACTATCATCAATATCAGCTATTCACCTGAACTCACACGTGTCATCGATCACAAAGTGGCCAAGTTCACACCGACGATACTCATACCTTATCGTACTGTGATCATCTCCAATGATATTGTGATACCTATTCTATTATGCGTAACTACCAATTCATGCCAAACCACTTATTTTCACTCTTTCTTCTCGGTCAATATCGCCACAAAGGATAATCATAGAACAAAGGCTTATATATGTATTTTAAAAGTCCTTTACGTTGTCCTCTCTTATTATTGTTGTTGCTCCTGGTTTACTTAGGCTGGATTTAGTTTAGTAATTTCATGGTCAGGTCAGTAAAGGGGAAAAATCTGTTATTGTAATGAGGACTACCTTTATTAGTTTAGGCCTCACATCCTTTTTCTAAAATAAACACTATATCTTTTAGTTTCCTCTTAATTTCACACTGCAATGAGTTTTTATTTAAATTAAATTTAAAAAAAAAATACCTCGCTTTTTACAATATGTTTTAAATGTAATGCCCGTGCGTGCGTAAATGTAAATATAATATTTTAGCAAGATATATCCATACGTTGTTTTTTTTGCATATTATAATAATGGTTGTTGTATTAAAGAGTGAAATGCGGTCACGTATGCAATACGGTACCATAACAATTGTGAACGTGTCAAAACAACACTTGCTTTTAAATTAACGACTAAATTCTTATATAATAAATACAATGAATACATCCTCTTTTCCACCCGGTCTATTTATCCCGCTGCACTTTGTAGCAAAGTAAAGAGGGTGAAGTATTTTTAATGTTATGAAAGCGTCCGTTCCGAAAGTGTATTCGGTATTTTGTTCAATATTGCCAGGTTAATGAGAAGCCGGTCGTAGTATTTATTATTCTGTGGGGAATTTTCATTGAACCAATAATTAAGGTCTACGATCAAATGAATTATTATCCACCTTAGCTGATAAATGTTCGGCACTTCAGCAACATCAATATGAATATTACCAAAAAAATAACAATTGGATTTTCTAAAGCGGCTCTGAATCGTTTTATAATCGAGCAGTAAAATATGTGAATGACGAATATTTGATGGGTGGCATTAAATCGAGGCTTTATCTAATATTCATCATTCAAACAGCAGCGGTCACTATCTACTACACATATCATACTATTGTGTCAATTTCATGCATTTTTTATACATTCCAATTCTATTCTATAATGCTTGACCATGATAAATTCGTTTGTTTGCTGAAAATAGATGTTTTTTTGCGCAAGACGAAATTATGTTCACCAACATCATTATTCATTGCGAAGAAGCTGTATTTGAAGATTATTTTTCTCTCCCCGAAAACTTGTTCAAACTTTTGCTTTTCATATATTCATACTCGTGCATATTATTATGAATAGATAATTTATCACATAATATTGTTATTGGTAGATGTCGAGCCTTAGCAGGTGTCCCAGTATGTAAATGTCGGCAGACTGAGTTATGGTATTTCCTTTTTATAACACTGTTATGGTGTATCGTATTTTTATGTAAGTACTAAGTCTATTTATGACCTTTAAAACAGTAGGTATATGGTTAGGGTTGTAACTATACGTCACATACGTATTATAAATTAAATCATGGTACACCAAGAAATGATTGTTGCTATTATGTTGCATTAGTAGTTGATAGATAGTGAAATGTTATGCCTTAAGACAAAACATAGCTTGTTTCGGATTTGGCACATAAAATTTTGTGTCGCTTACAAATGCTACTGTCGCAGATTGTTTATGGTCTCAGGAAGGAAGCTCCATCCTGTTTCCTGTCCCTATCCCTTCACCCCTTTTGTCCCACTTTTTCACTTCACTTTAACTGATCCCTTACAACCGTACCCCGATCAAAACATACTACTTAATTCTTTAATACTAACGACCGAAATTTATTGCAATATATATCCTTTGTCATTGTTCCCGCGGATGTTGTTCATATTGGTCCGTAAAGATGAAAGAGCTGTAAATGGTAGATTATTTTAATCCGTGTGCAATTTTTGATAAAAAAGCAACATGGCAGCGGGTGTATATATGTGTGATGATAAAATTGTGTAGAGATTTACGATAACCAATGAATAATGTATACGAGGTGCTCTTTAACCTCAATGCTATAGTGGCTGTATGTGTCTGTGGTAGTTCTGCCTCTGATATTGCACTCCTTATTTATTAAAACACTCCCGTCTCCACAATTTCACGGAGACCTGCCCGCCCTTATAAATGTAATATGCTCAACACTAACTGGAATAATTACCCACACCTGCTAACACATTTCTGCATATCGTTTCACAAACAAATAATTTGCGGAGACCTTGTCAAATTGATTCGATCACGATGTAATCGGTTAGGTGTGTATAAATACAAACCATAAGAGAGATAGTGTGTATAAGTTAACAATTCAATCTGCCTGTGATGGTGTAGCCTTATCAAAACTTGGCAGTGGCTTACAAGTTTAGTGATCCAGGTCCCTCTTATTTTACTACCTCCACTCCACTACAGACTACATACACCCTTGATTTACGTTAGCTGTTTCGCTTTTGAAGAGTTTTTTTCCTAGACTCTTGCCCCGGGTAGCCAGGTTACTATCCTATCTATATTATATGCTACTATATCGTAAACACAATACATTCACTATCTCTCTTGTCAAACAAGCCTACTTTACCTTTACCACCTTCAACTTGTACAGATACACAATATATTCTACCATACATCGCTTCTTCACTAACCTATTTACTTTTATCATTTTTTTCATCCCGCACAATAGTGTCTAAATTTGCAATAATAGCAACTACTAAAAATACACTAGTTTTTACAGATTCTGTGTATTTATTTGGCTTTCATTTAATGAAAACATTCATTAATTATATGTCATTTTTTTCAAATATCAGCTTAATACTGCAATAATTAAAAAATATATCTTACATACAGTAATAAAACCTGTTAATGTAAAATCTCGTCTAGTCGTATTTTTTTCATTAGAACTTTAGAAATTTCGTACAGTTTTAATCTATTTTTATTGGGAGGTGTAATGGGTCGGTTATTCAAGTAATTATTATCATTAGCTATTAGCCAAATTATTAAGTAAAGTAACATATAACTACATATGTAGAGATCTATGAAGATTATAAACCGGTTGTTGAGGTAGTTTTTCTAAGGAATACAGATATATTAATAACACAAAAACGGTATCCTTTGAGTTGTAAGAGTTAGTGTCGACGATAGCGAGTAAAACACTATTTTCACATGGAAGTAATTCGTGTCGTCCAATAACATAAGGTGACATTATTCCTGTCGAGTATAATATGATATTCCCTGGGATGTGTTCTAGTTCCTGTGTGTAGTCGGGATGTGCTCCAGTGTGACAGTACAGCTCGACTATATTCAGGATATGCTCTACCAGATAACACCGACACTAATGATGATTATTTTTTAATGGTTCTTCTTACTATTTACATGATTCAATGCCTCGCTCAACCACTATCTTGATCTCCATCAAAATTTCATTTCGTCCACTCGTACTAATAACTATTTGGCCGACTAAGAGCTCGTAGTATTCAATTGATTCAAATAAGAAGTTTATCAACTTAATTGAGTGTATCTGTCGACAGATGAATGAATAGATTGCCATTACTTGTAGAAACTAGAGTCGGGTTCGTTAATATTAATGTATACCGTTTCGATTAGAAGTTGATAGAACTTGTAAGGAACAGCTGTCATAACTGATCTGTTGGCCAGTATCAATAACATTTCATACAACCCTCTTTATCAATTGTGCAAACTACCCCTTTAGTGTAATGTAGATACTCAAAACAGATGTGCTATAATTAATGTTGTTGTAAAAATGTGTTGTTAGATAAGTTAAAGTGTATGTGGTATAATGTGACAGGAATAGGCTGTAATTCAACTTTATTTCCCGGAATTATATGCCATGTTATGTCAGATTATTACTACAGTTGCTATTGCTCTTGTTCCCTTATCAAATGCCATACACTTTTTGTACCGAAAAAAGTCGACTGAATTATTTTTAATTCAAGATATTATCATATATTATTCTCATTAATTCAGGTGTTTGCTAACAGGGATGGGATAAGAAATGTCTTTATTTATTTATTCGTCGGTGGGTTAGTTAATTGCAGTGATTGTTCGAATAGTCTGAGTGTAGATGAGCTTCGATCGAACAAGTGATTAAAAGTTGTACGAAATAATAAACTGATGTTGGCAGTTCCTGTGCTGACATCTCGCAATTGATGAACTGGTGAACCACCCACCTTCAGCCACCCACTTTCACACCCTGTTCCATCCATTCCCACAATCCCTTCAATTGTTTTTGTCTCGGCTGCGGCTTGCCTCTGGGAATAGTCCTGCTCTTGGAAATCAGGTCAAATTATTATAAATTACTTTTAGTGTCACCAGCTCCGTTCCAATAAAAGGAAATGTATTAATACATATGTGTGAAGACACTTCGTTATACAAATATTTTTTCCACTACATATAATGTATTAATATAGTCAGTAAACGAAGTCATATCCAAGACGGAACATGTTTCGATAATATGTGTTGGTGTACAAACATCTTCGATGGAAGGGTGGAAACCGTGAAGAGGGTGGTATCAGATTGAGAGCAGAAGTCAATTTATTAGCACACTCAACAAATATTTGAAATGTTAGCTCACTTCACATCCGTCCGATGCTAATGTGTTTTCCTTTATCCATACTTAATATCCTCTTAATTAATGAGCAATCGCTGAGAGATGATATGCTCAAGTTGCTTATAACGTATGTGCGTTATCGTAGCAGGACATTGAACGAGTTTGATAATTAGCATAAAGGAGGGTGTATTTATTAGTGAAACTGCACATTACCATATTGATGAGTGGCTAATTAACAAGGGACAGTCGTTAGCTTATCAGCAATACGGTACCTGCTGTATTCCCAGCTTCCTAACAACATTCCGATACTCCTATCATATACGCCGACTAACCAAAATATTATTTCAACCCAAGCAGAGACATCACATTTTAAAGATAAACATTCTTTTTTTTTAATTTTTACCTGTTGGTGATTATTACACAGGTTACCAACAGGTCGACTCTATATGACTTAATAAATCTCTTCAGCATTTACCATACAATCAGAGCCAGGCTAAGTGGGTGCAGTAATGTGCCTTGAATCACTGCACACTGCGCGGCTATTATATTTTTATTAAATTGGTAAATTCTATTTAAACTCTCTGATATTGACAGAACAATCTAATAATATTAATTAAATAAAAGTAATATTGAAAAGTGAAAATTGTTACTCTAACAGATAAATAAACTTAATAATAATAAGCAATCGTAATCGTTGCAGTGCCAAAACCTGAGTTAACCTGGATCAAGACGATCGATCGGGATTATGTTAGTATTATTCTTAGTCCCGAATTGACCTGTTTTTAAAATATTCTCAATGATTAAAGATATGGTTTAATTAATTGAGGCATTTAATATCTATTTATATAGGCTCCGAGGGGTCTTTTGAGAAGGTCTTTTCAACACAAAAACGTGTTAATTCATCATTTATAGATCTATAATATTACTAGTTACACAGGTCACATATTTACAATCCAGCAAATCAGAGTAAACCTGGATTAAGACGATTGCTTGGGAGTTTATTAATATTTTACCCGATCTCCCAGTAATAAACGGTTCAAATCATTTTTTTACTTAATCGGGATTTGAGCCCATGACCACAGTACGCTGGTTTTTGTATAATAATAATAAATTTAGGTGAAAAAAAAACGAGAGCAACAGTTAAACAAGAACATGAATGTCACATTGATAGATCTTCTCGTTATATAGTTCTATAAATAGCTTGGAGATAATTCATATTAATGTTATCTATTTTTAGAAAGATGTCCGAGAAAGGGTTTGACACTATGATTATTCTCAATTACTTGTCATCGAGTTGAGGATACATTCACATTTATTTTGCGACCGAATATCAGTGTTATAAAATTCGCGGTCTCTTTTGGGAAATGTCTTGAGGAAAAGTTCATCTGCTGACAAAACATTGGTCCTCTGGAGGCTGCCCTCAATCACTGTGAGCCTCCTACTCTCTTATACACAGTATTAATACACTCTCCCCCAGTATTAATACAACCCCCATACTAATACATCCCTTACACACACTACGAACACTTCTCTACAATTTCATCGCCCAATCGGGCACAAATTAGGTTTCGTTCTTGCTTTTATTCAAATTAAAAAAGCTATTGCGATGTTGTATTATAAATATCAAATATTCTTTTTTATTTTTATTTGCAATTGTTTATATAGTACATACAAACTTAGGTTTCAGGATCTATTGATGGGTGATGAGTACCATACCTAGTTACGAGTGTAATTAATTGCTTTGACGTATTCTGCTCTGCAACGATGTCCTTTATAATATAGATTTTTAAAAATACCGTGACGCATTCCCTATTGACGGTAGTCCCTTTATAAAGGGTTGGCCAGGCCAATTTGGCCTTTACGGTAGAATATAGTAGAGGTGGTTTCCCAGGCCACCACACAGCAATGAGTCCTTCAGATCTACCAAGTGACACCAGTGCTGTGAATCGAATCCGGGAGTCTCACTCACGAATCCGTTACACTACCACTCGGCCAAAAGTCTGCTCTATAGATTTAATTATTTTATTTTAACTCTCTGATATTTACACAAAAATATATGATATACATCTCCACTTATCACACATCAAATATTATATTCATGGGTTTCAAAGCAAATTAAAAAATAGTACCGTACTCAACAAAATAAAAACTTTATCCATTTTTAAAATGCTGAATTTCTTAACAATAAAATTTGGCAATATAACATAATAATATTTATTTATATTATTATGTTATAAAATTGTTCCATTCCTTCCGAAAATTCAAATAGAATAAATTTATTACATAATAAAGCAATATAATAAGATTGTTAGCCGCGCAGTGCTCTATAATTGTGAGCAATTGATCTGTTTTTTTCAACCACTGAGTGGCTGAGCTTTTGGTACTCAGTAACATACATATAAAAGTATCTACAAAAAAACCTTTTTTGAGTTAGTAGTATGTAGTGTCTATAACCTATGCTATCAATAACACCATTTGTATCTAACTCAAGCTTATTTATTTTTTTCTCTCTTTGAAAACTGACAGTTTGTAGACACGTTTATCTGTTAGTGATGCTTCGAATTTATTAAATATGGTGTATAACCGTGTATACGACCAGAAACAAACAATTAATAAAATGTCAGCCCCTATTCAATTAACCAAAGCCCGTGCTGTTTTTTATGGTTTTCACGTATTTAATTTGAGTGCAGAATTAAATTAAGGCTGTGTATATTCTGTCGAAGTTTTTGCCGTTATGAATGGTTGTTGTGGAAAAAGTGACAGTGAGCTTTTGTACGATGAGTGAGGATACCGTTTTATTATTTAAATTTCGTAATTTTTAAGGAATTGACACAAATAAATGATAGAGAAATATTATTTTTTTTATTTCATGTTTATAATTGAATATTTTATATTCAAAATGGAAAATTTATTTCCCGGTTCAGTACAGTTCGAATTTATATCACAATTTTAATATTTCGTAGTCGTATACTTCAAACATTTTAAAATCTTTCATGTAATGCCAACGCGACCACAAAAAATAATAATATTATTACAGGCCAACGAACTACGCAAAATAAGTGAACAGTGTTGCCACACGATACTAAAATCATATACTCAATAATAATCGTTGACTCAATAATAAAGACATGTATTTTTCAAAGGATTAAGTGGAAAACCTGTAGGTATACGTATGTATTTATAAGGTTATAGAGGAGCCGACTTCAATCTGGCAAATGTATTCATAGTTTATTTTTGTAGTCTTGCATTAGTTGTTGGTTTACTTGCTCGTGTCCCGTATATTTTATGAATGAAACACACACTAATGTTTAGTTGGTGTATTCAAAGGCAATAACTTCAGAATTGCATAGACGTTGTTCACAGTCCGTATACGCAATGCGGTGAACTTTTCCCCCTCGGAGCAAAACGCAGTGGTTTTCGTTGTCTCGGCCTGAAATTTCATTGAAATATGACAGGGGCATATTTAGAGTGTAAAAGTTGGCTCGTTTCACGTTGGTTTATTCGGAAGGCGGGACAAGTAGAGAAGGTATATTTTTCAGGCGAGCGCACCTCACCGACAATAATGTAACATGTACTTTAAACTATATTGTATATACTTTAGTGGTAACTCCGTGTTTGTTACCAAAGCTCAAATGTGTTTGATTATTAAGCACAAAGTTAGGTGAGCAACTCAGCCGCCCGTTAAATGTAAATATGAAAATTTGTAGCCATTGTCGCGGAATTTATAACTATTGTTATACACTACTTTACCATATTAGACTTATTAACAACTACATTTCCATCTTAACAATTGCATCTTCATTTATGTATATGACCCGAGAGGCTTTTACAAATTCACTAAATTCAAATATGTGTGAGATCTTAACTATACTAGCAACATAGGTCACCGATAGGGCGGCTCTGACTTAATAATAACTATTTCAGTATTTACCATAAAATCCAAAGTAAACCTGGATTTTTTAAATATATATCTCCCAGTCCCCATTTTTCCCATTTTTTTTACTTTTTTCCCATTTTTTTTACTTGAGCGGTAATTGAACCCATGACCACAGTATTTTTACGTGTGAACGTGTGTGGGCCCCCTAAGCTGGTTTCTGTTATGTTATCGAATTGCAGTTTAAGCGGTTGTAAGGTCTCTCAAATCGATTATATTAAAATCTTTTCAAATAATAAAAAATGTTGAATTTATACCTAATAATATTTTTTAATAAAAACATGACGTGTGTTCAATAACAAACAGTATTGCCAGCGTGCCGAAACATTTCATCAAATAATAGCGACTTTATTATTTTTATAAAAAAATACCCGAGATGCTTTGAATATACAGAATATAATTTGTAATTTGTATCACGTAATTATGATAATATTTGATTTATTTAAATTTAAAATAATCTTGTACCACATAATATTCTTTGTACGGGTACTATAATAATCTCTAATCGGAATGAATTATTTCACAAAGGCTGCACCCAAACTCTAAATTCCGATAAATAGTAAAACACAGTAATATAATATTGAGTTTATCGTATAATATAGTGTATTTTACTCGTCGTTAGGGTTATCTGGTGTTTTTTGTAGCAAGCACTGAATCGCTGCCTTATCTTCAATACCTTCTTTGAAATACCACACCGAAACTGAGATCATCAACAACCAACTATACTCCGGTTATAAATTGAGTATACTAGTCCATAGATATTTGTGCTGAATATAGTATGATGATATGACGTGTTGTGTTTACCGTGTGTAATTTATAGGTGGGTGACAAGAACAGTGTGTTCAGCAAGTCAGCAGTACGCCATACTGTTGTATGATACCACTATACTCAGTAATACATACATACATACTGACTATGCATGCTAACTACAACATCATGTTAAATATCAATCCTATTTGCCATCCTAACCGACTTCATCACCGACAATTAGGTACGCACTCATCTGTCAGTAACATACAAACAGTGATCAAATTATCGAACGACCAACGAATTCAAGTAAAGGAGAGTGTTAGTGATAGTTGAATATATTAAGGAGCGGGTGTTAAATATGCCGCAGTTAGGGTAGCAAAGTGATTCTGATGCATGTAAGTATGTATAGTCAAACCCCGGACTAGGTTGGTCTGCTTTGCAAATGAGTAGACTAACTTGTACGTGATTTGTACAGACACGTCGAACTGGGAATACTTTAACGACTCAACTTAGTCTTCAGTTACCTCGCCACCATCATTTCTATTACATTCTAATATATTTCTTTTAAACTGTCACGCCCTTCTGTTACATTCTCAAGACATATCATCATTTATGCATATGCTAATTTACTAAATAATCGCCCTCTGTTATTAAGCTATTATTTCGTAATTACCTATTATACGTAATACAAGCCTTTTATATAATAGTTTTTTTTTAATGTTTCAGGTGGACTCGACCAGACCAGACGTTGACACATGAACAGAGTTTTGCTAGATGTAAGTTTATTTTTATTGCTTTGGAAATGAAATAAATTTGTACCGCAATTTTATTAAATATTTTTCTACGTTAGGTGCAGAAATTGTGTTAAGGTACCCTACGCTAGGTATATGGTTGATGAAAAGTGAAATTTGTAGGTAGATTGTAATTTGTAATATGATTTAATGAATTAGAAAGCGACGTGTCTCTGTCAGGGATGTACATAATATAGTATGTGTAATGTTGTAAAAGTAGCAGCACCTTTAGCTACAGGAAAAGCTCGCATACACTCAGCTTGACGAATTATCACCACCTAAATAGCCTGCCTTTATTTAATGACCGTATACCTGAAGGGGTGGCGGGTGGCACTGCTACTACTACTATCAGCATTGTGTGCTAGGATGGCCACCTTTTATATGCCGTCCCTTTTTTATACAATCGGTATAAACAAAAACGACTATTCCACCATACCCCACTCTTGGCTGTTTTCCCTTCTATGCTTACTCATTAAAAATATGGTAAACTAAAAAGAAAGCATTTTTTTTTAATTATGATACAATAACGACTAGTATCGATAAAAGCGAAATATTTTCAGTGTTTCTGTGTATACTTAATATCCAATATTGCGCATAGAAATGGCCTATAGTCCTTCCTTTGTTCCTGTAGGGGTTTTGGTCTTTGGCACACTGCATCCAATCTCTTCTCGCATTTCTTCTGATGTAATCGAATCTCATCCGGGGTCTGTCCACACTTGCTTGTTCTTGGCCGCCCTTTGAGTATCTTTCAGTATATTTTTTTCACCTCTACTGCTTAGTTTCTCTCAAATTATACTCTGGCCCGTATAACTACCACCCTAAAAAGCTGCTCTCTTGATACTGGTCATTTGGGTTCTTTCTCTAACCGGTCTAAAGCCCACTACGTACTTGCATTTTCATCTACTACCACTCTTGACGCATTTTTCATTTGATCGTATTGAGTCTTTTCTAATGTTAAGTGCGCTTTATGCTGTGATTACCTGACTTACCTACCAGTACTTGCTACTGACAACTAAGGGTTGGTTTCTTCAAACAATGAGCTAGGTGAAAGTGTCCTTCTTTGTACAATCACTATAGTACAGACCAATTCATTATGACATTATGCACAAAAATGAACACTTTCTGACATTTAACTCTCGACTCACCTAGATCACTGTTTGAAGAAACCGACCCTAAACTTCTCACCATCCACACTTCAATCTAACCATCTCTAGAAACTGTAAGATATCAATTAGAACAGAATAGTGCGATACAATACTGCCGTAGTTTGATAAATGCCAGACTAGACCAGACTAGACCAGTATTGTCACAGGCTAGTACACTTAATCCACTTTATCTATTTATAAAAATATCATTTTTCATATTCTTATAACACTGTATTTATGAGAAAATAATGTTAAATGAGCAAAGCAGTAAATTAAAGCAGTAAGTAATATGTTTGGTGACATGTATCTCTGTTCAGTAGTGTAGTAACAGTATTATTGTATGGCTGGTCTTATGTATTACAAAGGTATACTACTCACCTGTCGACATTATTGAAAATGCTTTCACCCAAAGCCAAGGAGTCGAGTGACTCTCTGGTATTCGAAGGAAAGCCAACACTTATTTCCTTACAATCTCTCTTCAATATTGCGGATGTTTCGCCACTTAACATCGCCCTATAATAACGCCTTTATAAACATTTCCACCGTGACAAATCCATTAATTCGTATCACATTACATCATCAACACTTAATCCTAGTTTTGGGGTGTAAATGAATTCATTGCGCCTGTTTATTTAAAGCCCTCCCATAGCAAAGGGGATTTACTTGCCTACACTATATATTACTCTTGTTAAGTGCAAATTACGTTAAATCGGCAAATCTATCGTTAATTATGAGATGTTTAGCGTACAAAAGACAAACTCGACCACATAGTTTAAAAAAAGTTTAGTTTACATGCCAATATTTTGAAACGATTCAATTTCTTACCAAATTGTCAAGATAGCCTTGTATCACCATTGATTATTGATCACATTAATCATCCATATGATTACTTCAAAAAAACAGCTTTATGTTAAATATGCAGTTTTATTCACTTCCATTGAATGTATCGGTAACCCATAACCTATTAATATCAGAAGTTTATTTATAATATAAAGATAATTTTAATGATGTTGAAGAGGAAACATTTCTTTTCTCCTTACAAACTGTCAATTTGTAGATACGTTTTTGTGTTAATAACCACATAATTTTCAGTAATCCACATCTATACCATCTTTTTTTTTTTTTTTTTTTTTTTTTTTTGATTTATATTTTTGAGTACCCTGTCTAAAGACATCTTACTCGTCGTCTGTTGTCACATTGTCTTGAGGGTTGGTTGTCCAGTGACGACTCAATCCCGGCGTTGTGTTTAGGTTATAAGTGTTCAAGTGTTCATACTTGTTTATCAAGTAAACACCATTGTCAGTCCTTGAATCTTGCTGGCAAGTCAAGTTGTCTGTATTTTGTAGACGTCTTGCGTAGTCTACGGTCAATAAATCCCTCGCTAGTACGTTCGGGTGTCTTTTTAATCTACTTTGGTACGTTTCGCTGAATTTTTTCAATTCTTCGCGTACTGTCATTGTTTTAGAGTCCTGTAATAGGACCCAGTTGGGTACATACCATGGAGCATTTAAAATTGCTCTCAGGGTCTTGGTTTGTAACCTGTCGATACTGCTGATATGAGTATCCTTAGCTGTCCCCCACAGTTGACATCCATATGTCCAAATGGGTTTGATTATTGCTTTATACAACAATAGCTTGTTTGTAAGTGTGAGTTGGGAATGTCTGCCAATCAACCAGTACATTTGTCTTTTTTTTATGTTCCATTTGAAGTCTCTTTGTCTTAATGTGTTTTTGCCAGGCTTCTGTCAAGGTGTATACCGAGGTATTTAGCCGAGTCTTCTTGTGGAATATTTTTCCCACCAATTTTCACTGGTGGACATGTCTGTGTTTTGTTTGTGAATGTCACGTGTGTCGATTTGGTTTGATTTACTTTAATTCTCCATACTTCAAGCCATTTCTGTATTGCGTCAAGGTGTTTCTGGAGGAATTGTGAGGCAGCTGTTGGATCTTTGTCCGAAGCGAGTATGACGGTATCGTCAGCATATGTAGCCAGTGTTGTGTTGTCGGTTTTTGGGAGATCGTTTGTATATATTAGATACAGTACAGGACCTAGTACACTCCCTTCCCTTGCGGTACTCCAGATCTTATGGTATTAAGATTTGAGGTTTCGTTGTCATATTTAACAAAAAACTGTCTATCGGTCAAGTACGATTTGATAATATCATACATGTTTTTGGGCAGTTTTCCTTTGATTTTATAAAGCAGGCCTGGGTGCCAGACTTTGTCAAAAGCTTGACCGATATCTAAGAATGCTGCTGAACAGTAGTTTTTTTCTTGTATGGAGCGATCTATGATCGTCACAACTCGATGAACTTGTTCAATTGTCGAGTGCGCTTCTCTGAAACCGAATTGATGATCAGGGATCATGTGTTCTTGAAAAAGTATTGGTTTCATGTTGCGCAGTAGAATTTTTTCAAATTTTTTGGAAAATATTGGCAGGAGGCTTATCGGTCGATATGAAGTGACTTCTTCGGGTGGTTTACCTGGTTTAGGTTGCATAATAATTTCTGCTATTTTCCACTGTCTAGGGAAGCTACCCATTCTAAGTATCGCGTTAAATATTATGGTTAGAAATCTTAATCCGATATCTGGCAATTCTTTGATTATCTTCCAGGTAATCATGTCATGTCCTGGCGCTT
The DNA here is from genome assembly GCA_022606485.1 of Agraylea sexmaculata. Classification (NCBI taxonomy): domain Eukaryota; kingdom Metazoa; phylum Arthropoda; class Insecta; order Trichoptera; family Hydroptilidae; genus Agraylea; species Agraylea sexmaculata. The sequence goes on along the minus strand of JAGTTH010002806.1, from coordinate 2,210 downwards.
TTTTTGCGCGTACTTCATATTTTATAACATGCTTGACGCATTGAAGTCCAATTTTGACATAATAGTTTTCTTTATGTTCCGTACTATCTAATAAATTATGAATGTGACTTTCTTCTTCAGGGAAACACATCCTTTCCGCTGGTGTAAATACTTCCTTGAGATGTTTCGCAAACTCGTTTGATTTCTCTCTGGTAGTTTTTGCCCATTTATCGTCAGCCGTTTTGATGGGCGGTATGGATATTTGGGGCCGTTTTAGTTTTTTTGTAGCTTTCCATAGAGAATAATCTGTGGCGTCGGTTGCTGTAAGACCTTCCAGATAGGATTGAATCCCTTTATTTTTCCGTTCACATAGGATATTTTTAATATCTCTTATTGCTTCGTTCAGTTTTCTCTTGAGTTCCTTGCTTCGAGTATTTTGCCATTCTTTACGAATGCGTCTTTTTTCATGTATTTTTTCCTGAATCCAGCGGGGAAAATCATCTGTTGAGTGTGGTTTTTTGACATATTGGGCGTGGCTTTTTTCACTGCGGAATGAATTTGATTTTGAAAGTGAATAACTGCGGTGTTAAGTTGGTCTTCTGTTTTCAATGGTATATCACATTTCAAATTTTCATTTAAGATATGTCTAAAATATTCCCAATCTGTGTGACGGTTACCGAGTGTAAATTTACTGGGTTTGATAATTGGTTGTAGCAAGCTGTATTTAATAATAACAGGTGAGTGATCTGATGACAGATCGAGGCAAGATTCTGCGCTCAGTCTTTCGCGTGGAATTCCTTTCACTACGCAGAAGTCTATGAGGTCCGGTGTTTTTCTTCTATCTGTAGGCCAATATGTTGGTTCGCCAGTCGATAGATGAGTCAACTTGTTGTTTGCCATACTTTTATACAGTTCTCTCCCCCTGGGTGTGGCCAGTCTAGACCCCCATTGTTGGTGTTTGGCATTGAAGTCCCCACCTGCGATGAATTTATCCGCTTCAAGTGTTCTGAAGTAATCGTCAAAATGTTCTCGTTTAATCGAGTGTTTGGGTGGGCAGTAAATAGCCGATATATATACATAATTATTTGTATCTCCGACAGCAATTGTGGTTGCTTGGAGAAAGTCTCGATCATATTTTTCAGTGAGATGATGTTTCACAGTGTTTTAATTATCACCGCTGTTCCGCCATGCGCAGTTCCATCGGGGTGATTCGTCGTATATATAGTATACATGGGAATTTTTATGTAGCTTTTTCGGTAAAGTGTGTTTCCGATATAAGCATTATGTCAATGTTTTTTTCTTTTAAAAATAATTTTATTTCTTGGCTATGTTGTCCAAGACCGTTGGCGTTCCAAAGACATATTTTCAATAATGGAATCATTTTTTATTTAGGACAAGAGCTGCCATGATTTGTGTCATGTTGTCCATGGTTTTCATGACAAGTTCAATGAGTTTGTCCATTTTAATTATTAAATTATTTATAATATTGTCTTGTGGTTTTTCGGGAGTGGGCTCGATATTTTTGGTGGCTTGAGCATACGACTTTGGTATGTCATTGGTTTTGAAAGTTGTAGTGTTAGTCAAGTTGTTTGTCTGTTTTGAAATTATTTTCTTTCTTAATACGGGGAATTGGCTTGTTTGTACCTTTTTGCGTGTTTCGCAACCTTTATAGTTTGCTGGGTGGTTTCCGTTGCAGTTGACACACTTCACATTGTTGTCTCTTGTTGTTCTGTTGCAATCAGTTGTTGCGTGCTCACCTGCGCACTTTACGCAACGCGGAGTCCTGTTGCAATATTTCGCGGTGTGTCCGTATCTTTGACACTTTTTACATTGTATGACCTCTTTTTGTCTTGGTGGCTCGATTACGACTTTACACCTAAGTATGGTGTCAATTTTGAAAATTTCTTTGTTATTATCTTTTTGTCTCAATTCGCAAAGAAACATAGGCAGTGGGGTTTTGTTTGTTTTTTGCAACATGTTTGTTATTCTGATAACATCATGGCCGTGACTTGCGAGCTCTTCGCTTATTTCGGCGATATCTGCCGTGTGGTGAAGGTTTTTTATTATAGCCATATATGATCGGCTTTCTTTCGTCTGATACGAATGAAACTCGGTATCTCTATTTTTTAAACCTGTGATTACAGGTATATATTTTTCAGACTTAGTGATCTGTATTTTACTTGGGTTTTACCCAGCTGTTTAATGTAGTATGCTCCTTGAGCTACTTGCTC